>JANHGN010019091.1:0-41620 GCA_024605025.1 Megaceryle maxima | reverse complement strand
AAAAAATGTATAGAAAAGCAAAAAAAAAGGAAGAACCAACAACAACAACAACAAAAAAAACAACAACAAAGGCAAAAAACCCCACAACAATAAAAAAAAAAAAAAAAAGGATCAAGAAACAGGAAAAAAACCCCAAACAAAACCCAAAGAAAACAAACAAAAAGCCACAACCAACCAACCAAAAAGACATACCAAAAAAACCCAGATTAGTATTAAGTAGAGAAGCCTGGGAGTTTCCTAATTAGTGGGGTTTTCTTGTGCTATTTATCTAGGAGTTACTTTGGCTACACTTGTTTGCAGTGGGTGATATGGCTCCATCTCTGTGGCATGCTGTGGCCAACCTGGATGAAATATATGTGGTTTGGTAAATGGAGGGCTACAAGGATGATTAAAGGACTGGAACACAGGCCTTATGAGGAAAGGCTGAGACACCTGGGGCTCTTTAGTCTAGAGAAGAGACTGAGAGGGGATTTGATAAATGTTTATAAATATATGAGGGCTGAGTGTCAGGAGGAAAGGAGCAGCCTCTTCTCGTGCCCTGTGACAGGACAAGGGGGAAGGGATGTATGCTGGTGCACAAGAGGTTCCACCTTAACATGAGGAGGAACTTCTTTACTGTAAGGGTCACAGAGCACTGGAGTGGGGTCCTCAAAGAGGTTGTGGAGTCTCCTTCTCTTGATATTTTCAGGACCTACCTGTATGTGTTTTTCCATGTACTCTGGCTTTGCTTGGTTCTGCTCCACATTGTGGGCATCTTAGCTTCTGCCAAATCCCAGTCTGAGGATCTACCAACCTTTCCAGAACAGATGGTCCCACAGATGGTTTTTACTGTCCCAGATCAATGAGCTGACACTCACCAGCTTTTCAAAGAAGAGGGTTTTGTTCTTAGATTCTTCACACCTTTGCCCATAGCAGAATAGAGCAAATCCCACACTAGCTTCTCTGTGGGATAATGCCTTCTTTGCCTCAGTCTTCAACAGCAGGACTGGTTTTTTGCTGGGTAGCCAGTCACTTGAACTGGAAGACAGGGATGGAGAACAGAAGGAGGCCCCCATAATTCATGAGGAAATGGTTAGTGACCTGCTGCACCACTTTGACATACACAAGTCTATGGGGTTAGATGTGTTACACCCAAGAGTGCTGAAGGAGCTGGTGGACGTGCTTACCAAGCCACTCCTCGTGAATTATCAGCATTCCTAGCGAAAATGGGGGAGGTCCCAGTGGGCCAGAGATTAGCAAATGTGACGCCCATCTACAAGAAGGGCTGGGAGGAGGATCTGGGGAACTACTGTACTTCTGACCTTGGTGCCAGGGAAGGTCATAGAACAAATCATCTTGAGTGTCATAAAACATGATTTACAGGACAAACAGGTGATCAGGCCCCATCAGTATGGGTTCATGAAGGGCAAGTCCTGCTTAATGAATCTCATCTCCTTCTATGACAATATGACCTGCTTGGTGGACGAGGAAAAGGCTGTGGACATTGGTTACCTGGATTTCAGTGAAGCCTTTGATACATAAAAATACTGTCTGCTCTAGACCTGGATAGGCACACACTCTGCTGGATCAAACACTGGCTGGATGGTCAGGCCCAGAGAGTGGTGGTGAATTCAGTTGGTGGCCAGTAACAAGTGGCGTTCCCCTCAGCTCCATGCTGGAGGCACTCCTGTTTAATATCTTTATCAGTGACATTGATGGAGAGATGGAAAGCACCCTCAGTAAGTTTACAGACCACACCAAGTTAGGTGGGAGTGTTCATCTGCTTGAGGGTAGGGAGGCTTTTCAGAGGGACCTGGACAGGCTGGATCAATGGGCTGAGGCCAATCATATGAGCTTCAACAAGGTCAAGTGCCAAGTCCTGCACTTGGGCCATAACGACCCCAGGCCATGCTACAGGCTTGAAGAAGAGTGGCTGGAAAGCTGCTCAGCAGAAAGGGACCTGGGGGTGTTGATCAACAGCTGGATGAACATGAGCCAGTAGTGTGTCCACGTAGCCAAGAAGGCCAATGACATCCAGGCCTGCATCAGGAACAGTAAGTCCAGCAGGAGTAGGGAAGTGATTGTTCCCCTGTACTCAGCACTGTTGAGGCCACAGCTTGAGTGCTGTGTTGAGTTTGGGGTGCTGCAGTATAAGCAAGACATGGAGTCGCTGGAATGGGTCCAGAGAAGGGCAATGAAGCTGGTGAATAAGTCTTAGAATAAGTCTGGTCTTGAGAATAAGTCTTATGATGAGTGACTGAGAGGGCTGGGGTTGTTTAGTCTGAAGAAAAAGAGGCTGAGGGGGAGACCTTGTCACTCTCTGCAACTACCTGAAAGGAGGTTGTAGAGAGGTGTGTGTTGGTCTCTTCTCACAACTCACAACTGGTAGGACAAGAGGAAATGGCAGCAAGTTGCTCCAGCAGAGGTTTAGGTTGGACATTGGGAAAAACTTCTATACCAAAACACTTGTCAAAGATTGGAACAGGTTGCCCAGGGAAGTGGTTGAATCACCATCTCTGCATGTATTTAAAATCCATTTAGATACAGTGCTTAAGGATATGGTGTAGTAGTGGCCTAAGATGCAGATGTTATCTTCTACATTCACAAGGCCTACATATTTACCAGGGAAATCTTTGTCCTTAAGATTAGAAATTATACAGATTCCAAAAATGTGGAAATTAATCTACATCACAATGGCAGGAGTTATCCCACCAATTTACAGATGGTGTGATAATCCCACCATCTCCCACTCACAAAAAAATCAAAGCATTCCTATTTTTTTAGTATCTGTGAGCTCAGACATGACTAAGACAAAAGTGCAGAAGATTATAACCTTACACTGAAAGATCATAACCTTAAAAACACCTTCTAAGTTTTAGCATTCTTTAGCATTTTTGTCACTATAACATTAAGATGTTCTTATGAAAATGGAAATGTTGCCTTCTGGTTTCCCAGGTAGTCCTGACCCCGCTTGTGAAGTGCAGTATCTTTCCAAAACTTGTGTGTTTGCAAGGGAAGCGAGTATATTTTTGAGGCACATCTATAGATGGGAGAAAGTTAGTTCTGTAGTTCATTAATCCAAACAGCAGCTCCTCTCTGCACAAAAGCTTTTGCAGGTTTTTTTCCTCCTAGCCAAATTGCCATGCCCTGTATATATGTTCAGGTGTAAAATCTGCAAAAGGTAATTACTTTTCCAAGAGTGCTAACAAGGCTCAGGCACTCTCCTTGGTGTATAAATCTGAGACAGCCACACATCTCTCCAAACCTGAAGAGGCTGCTTAAAGAAATATAAAAACTTAGAATATCCCTTTTCATATTTAAATATCTGCTATTTCCTCACAGAGGCAGTGAGTGCAGAAGCCCCACACAAATGGTTTGTAATGCAGTTTTGAATTAAAGTAATCCATCTTAATTATAGTGAAAACATCTTACTGTCCTTACCTAATGATGATTCATTTATAATTTCCACTTAGGTCTACTTCCCTCCCTCTCATGCTTTCCCCTCTCCCCTACAGCATTTTTCCTTTATCTGCCTTTGAACAAAATTACTCAACACCTTTGAAAAGTGACAGAGGATTCTTAGGGTAGCAGGATGACCCTGTAATTAAGGAAAATGACACTTTAGGTTCTCTTCCTAGTTATATCTTCATTCAAGGGTTCCTGTTTTATAAACAACTTTCTGGTCGTCCTTGCAGTCCCAGCCCAGATCAGAAACAAATGAAATGAAATACCATAAATGCTCATCTCTGCCCCAGTCTAAATATTTTTATCTGTCTGACCTATAATTTAATTTACTTGTGCTATTAGTCCTAATAAACTATGGCTTCCTCAAAGGGAGGATGTATCTCTTAAAGTCTGCTTAATGCAATGAGATGCCCAGAAAGAACAAATTATTATTGTTATAGAATACTAGGTAGACTAGATAGACTAGGATTGTATTTTGATAAAGGCTTCTGAAGATACACATCCCAAGTGTCTCTGTTGACATCACATTATTATTTCCATTCCTGTTTGAGGGAGGTTTTGTGTTCTGTGCAGAAGAACTGAGATGCCTCTTTGAATTGTGGTTTTGGGCCTGCCACAGGTTCCTTGGATCATGTTATGCCCAACACTTACACTTCAGTTTCAGAATCTGTGCATAAAATGCTTTCTGTCAAGTACCTCATTCTCTAAGCAACAAGCTTGCACCCAGAAACATCCAGCATTTTGCATAGACTGACACCTAAGCACAAGTACACACAAGCTTTTTGGTCAAACAGTTTTAAATGCAGAAGTCTTGGGTGAGCTGTGCTTCATTTCTTCTGTTTATAAAATGATGGGTAAAATAGGTCAGCTGTCCCTCAGAGTCTGAGTCATCACCAACACACAAACACTAACAGGGTCTCCTAGATGAATCTGAATCACTACTGCATTCAGCTGCCCCTTTGCTACTCAAGAAAACTTGTAGCTGTCCCCCACCTCTTTTCAAACCTGTGTGACTGAGCGAATCCTCCCTTTCCCACTCTCTCAGCAAGAACACAGCACAATCAAGTGACTTGCATTTTATCCCTGCTAAGACAAAAGAACAGGATCAGGCACAGTAGAACCTCTCTCAACCAAAAGGTATTTCTTGTTCAGGTTCCTCACTGCTGGCAATGATGAATGTGCAGCACCAGTCACAGAGCCGTTTGACTCTGTTAGTTTAAGGCGGTCTCTGAGTTGTTCAACAGACATGTGCTACTTAGTTTTAAAAATTAAAAAAATGATGGAATAAAATTATGCAAATTGTTAGCTCAATTTTTCAGTTTTACACTTGTACAAAATAATGGGCAAGGAACTGTAATGCTCACAGACATCTCAACTGACCACAGGGGAATCTGCTTCTTGACAATTCAGGTGACCTCATGAAACACTCATTTCTTCCAGTCAATTGAAACTTCTGCATTATTTATATTAATTTCTGTTTTAATTAAAGTTAAGTCATCTATTATCCTTTACCATATACAGGAGAGACCTGTTCCAAACTGCTTTTCAGTTAAAAGGTCTTTCTTCCCCCATCTCCTTTTGATTTTTTTTTGGGGGGGGAAAATAAATCATCTCCATTTTACACACACAATGCTTGGGAAAATAGGAGCAAAAAACTAATCCCCTGGGGTTAGCTGAGAATCTTGCTACACATAAATGTCTAGCTTACATAATTTCTGGGCATATAACAGTATTAGTATGGAGTCTTCAAGCTTAGATGCCTTGCCTCATCCATGTGGGAAAGGGAAACCTAGTCTGTGGCAAACCCAGCTGCAGATCAACATTTCCAAGATTAAAATTTAATTGAGTCAATTATTCTTGTCTTGCTTTCCCATGGAAGAAAAGGTTAAGCTAAATTTAAATAAACCATGTTGATCTCTACATTATTCATTCAGTCACTGATATATCACTGTCCTGATAATATATGGGTTCTAAAAACTACCTAGATGTTCACCACCCATCCCAACATCTTGGAGAATCATCAATTAAGATGTCCCTTAGTTCCAAATTCATTTCAACTGTGATAGATTTGTCGGAATTGATCAAAATTACTATTCAATCATTTTTTCACATGGAGCTCTCTGACCTCACTGTATGGTATCAACTTTCCTTTTGTGGTGACATGGATGTCTCTAAGATGAATCTCCTCAAATTAAAAACTCACTATTAATTCTAAGAGTGATTTAATACCGCTGCACTTGTAAGTCTACATTTTTTTTTTAGCTTTACACAAAATCTCCTTTCTTTAGGAATGTAAGACATTTTGGTTTTAAGTGCATTTTAAGCAATACCTTCAAATGTAAGGAACACAGAACCTTAGGACCATTTTCAGAAAGTATTTAGGTACCTAGTCTCATGCTCTGCAATGCATTTTGTCCCATGAAATCACTAGAAGTGCTTTGGAAATTTTCTCAGCCTAAATGAAAGTATTCACTACATCTAATAGTCAGCATCAAGTCGAACCATACTTTATGTAGGCTACCCCTGAGATCATTGAAGAGGAACTTAAGGTCTCATTGGCATCCCACCCATCTTTTTAACATTTTACCTTGTTTGTAAGGTAGAGGGAGAGAAATTGTCTTCCTGATGGAACTCACTTCTCTCCTTTGACAACAAAAGGAACATAGACAAGGAACTTTGGCCAGAAGAGCAGTCCAATGTGCAGTCTCCAGCAGTAAAAATAGAAAAGATAGTTTATAAAGCTGATGCTCTAACCTTTGAAGCAAGTGACAATACCCTAGATAGAGGATAACATTTCCTTAAGCAAATGAGGAAAGTGACTGCAGCAGTTGGAATCTGAAGACCAATTGCCTTCCAGTACTGGGACTCCCAAGTCTACCTTTGTAGAGATATCTGAATGTTGCTCTACTTTGTGTTGCAAGATCCAAACAATATGAATAACTAAGTCTGATTTTCAAGAATGACCTTGGCACTGGGAAAATATTTCATCTCATTGAACCGTAGTCCTCAAAACCTAACTTCTTTGTCAGTCTCCTAACATGCATTCACATGATGCAAGAGAAATCATATTTGTTACTGCACTGCTTATAGTCTCACAACTACCAGTGTAACCAAATCACTCTTTCACACGCTCCTCTGTCACTCATTGGCAAAACAGAGAAAAGAAAGAAAACAATTAAAGATATAACAGATATATGACCAGGCAGTCATAATAATATATTTTTTTCTATCACACATCCTACAATGGAATGACTGTTAAAATCAATGATCCACACATGGTTACTTAGCATTTCACCTGCAAGTGTTATAGAAGAGATGGAAGTGGGAGAGGATAGACAGAGGAAGGTACTTTTGAAAGAGTGTGAGACACAACTCCTTTAATAGGTCTTAATGACAGGTCAAGATCTGCAAACAACCTTCCATTGCTCTGCTGAGTTTGTTAGCCATCAACTAATAATGAAGGCAAAAGCAGCCTTTAAAGGCAAAAAAAGGAAGACAGAAGATTTGTGAGGAAAGCAACACCGAACACATCATGAGCTCATGGAGCATACAGAAGCATGTCAATCATTATCAAATGCTCAAGAGATTAAAAAGGACACAAACCAAAGTAAATGACTTAACAGTGCAAGTCACTTAATGACTTACCAGAAGTTTACAATGACTTGCCAGTGTCTTTTACTACCAGCAAGTGGGAAGCAGTGATTCTGAGCTCTGTAAATGATTTACAGGGGTTGTTTAGCCACAGGACTGCCCAGACTACCACCAACAGAGCTCAGGATCACCACTTCCCACTGCTGGTGGGTTGTCAGGCGAGAAATTAGAAATGCAGCTGTCCTTGAAGGGCCTAAAAGGAAAGAAGTGTTTGCACCTACCAAGATCAGTCTGCTCTCAGCTAAGAGGAGAATTCCTGGAAGGTACAGGCACCACCTTGTCCCACACCACCATTTTTTGACACTATCCATGAGGTCTGACTTGCTGGAAGGGGAGGATGCTGCTGTCAGGGTGGACAGCTTTTCTCACCAGCAGCCCAAAGCATACATCTTTTATGTTCTTCAGAGGCAATCACTACAGGTTGGAGAATGGGAAGAAGAGGAATTTGCCTTTACACACAAAAGCACTTGTTTTCATTCCAAGACTTCACTCTCTTCTGTTCTCTGTATTTTTTTCTGTTCTGTTTTTTGAAAAAAATTCAGTCACATACACAGAAATCTCAAATTGCAACATGCTCAGCTACTGTGCTGTGTTGAAAGTGTTAATAAATAATTGACAGTGGCTCCCAGAACAGATAATGTCACCATTGGCCCCCACCAAGTAGAAGACATTTGGGAACTTTTTGTTTGTGTTCTTTTTGTGTGTTCGATTAGATTTTCTCCCCTTCTTCCCCCTCCAGTTGCCCTAAAGCTATAAGAATAATATAAGATATGTCTGATCCAGTATTTGTGACAGGTACAGCTCTGCCTGCATGGCCGTGAGGAAGCAAGAGGTCCCTGAGTCTCCTGCAGCTGGCTGATGAGTGCGAATTAACTTCATCTCCATTGCCAGTCATTTCAGATCTGAGAGGGAGTTGCTGCTCAGTAGGATCCAGGATGTCCTTTTCCCCATCCTCCTTGGTTATTTATGGGCTTTATTTTTCTGTGTACTCTATGCTGCAGCATTTGGAGGTGGTAGTGGGGGAATAAGAGAGCTGCCTGCCTGAGTCAGCACTGGCATACAGGATCCTGCTGCAGCCCAGCACCATTCTACTTCCAGTACCTCATGAACCACTTACATAGTTAAAAATAATCTTATCCCAGATCTGTCCTTCAGCTTTTCCTTTGTTCATCTGTTTACAACAGCAAAAGATATTGTGAGGGTAGGGTGTGTTGTAACCAGCACTTTCTGGGAGCAGGACTGTACTGGTTCGGTGTAGACTGAAGAACAAGTCAGCTTTTTCTGAAATGGCAAAAAGGTCTCCAGATTGTTACAGTCTGTCACAGCCTAATATTATTAATCACAGACAGATTTTACACTGTTCTTCTTGCTTTCAGGCTTGTGTGGTTACATCTGCACCCTGCACGGCTCCTTAAGCATTACTGCAATGCAAGAAATCACAAACAGCAGCACAGCCCAATGGCTGGTGCTTCTGCCACTACCCTACTGCACATCTGAGGACTGCTCACCTCCTTTGTCTTACATGTCCCTCAAACTGTTACAGTTCATATCAGGGGAGTTATATGTCTCTGGCCAGTACAATGGTGCAGTTCAAGTCACCAGAAAAGTAGATGCTGTTTAGTACTTCACGTGAAATACCCAGCACCTCCAAAATAGGGGTTTTGGAATATCTGGAGAACCCTGGAGCCCACAGACAAAAGCAAAACCAAAAATAAGTGCAGTCAGGCATCTCCCAGAGAACCCCCTTCAGCTCAGGTTGAATCTCTCAAAGGCTTTCACAGTCTTAAATGAGGCAGTCTCTAAGCTGAGCCGTGCAGATGCCCCTTCATATTTCAGGCTTTCTCTGCATTGACAAGCACGTGTGTTTGAGGAAAGCTCAGGTGCAGAGGGGAGACCAGTTGCTCCTGACAGAACTGCAGTTTTTCAGTCTCCATTTGCTAATGGAACCTGAGACCAAAAAAGACAAAGGTAGTTCTTCATTAAAGTCATCTACTCTGTCTGTCTGTTTATTTCCATTTTTAAAAGGCCACCTTCATAACTCAGAACAGCCTGCACTCCTTACTGTTTCCAAAGAGAATTTCAAGCAGGCTTAGACTTTATCCTCTTTCCAGATGAATAGATCCTCAATTTCAAAACACCACTCTGCACTCTGCAGGACTTGGGGAAAAACTGCAGCAAGGGGATGCTCTATGGGAAGTAAAGATTTGTGCTTTCCAGAAGCATAAGTACTCACCACACAGGCTACAACTTTTGTATTTCCTCATCTTAGCCCAAGATGTTTTATTACAAAGTTATTATTGCATTTTGAGAACCAAGGGTAGCTACTTGGCCCTTTTTTTTGTTGTGTGGTTTGTGGTTTTTTTTTTTTTCCCAGCTGACAGATATCTGCCCACATCTTTTGCTCCTGGCTCTGATTTAAAGTTGTCTTTGCCAGTCGAATTTAGTACTTGCTCATTCCAAGGAAGCTGAATGTAAGGCCAGGTGTGGGAAAGTGGATTTGAGTTACATTGTGGAGCTTGTCTCTGCATGATTCCTGCCAAGGATGCAGAGTACTTATACTGTCTGATCCCCTTGGTGTCTTTTGCAATTCTGAATAAAAGAAGGAAACCACCGATGGCTAAGGTTTTTATCTCAGATTTTTTTGTTTCCTTTCTTCTTAAGCATTCCACAGCATGAGGTACCATTGATTTTAGAAGAAAATTGCCCAGGTCCTAGGTAATATGAAGATAAGCCTAGATTAAGAAGTAATGCAAGTCACCTCCTGTGTATGCTCATTAACCTGTTTTTGGCTACCCTCTGAACTGTGCACATGAGCTGAGAGGGGTTGCTCATTCCACATGCAAACCTTGTTGGGGAGAAGTCAACTCACATGTCCATGGTATAAAAGCACCGGGTAAAGCAAATAATCCCTTCCTTGCCATACAGCTACAGTTTTTTCAGTCTGCTTGGTAGAAATTTCCAGAGCCACAGGTTGTATTCCTCTCTCTGTGAATGGATGAATGTGTCCCACTGTTTCAGGGGTTTGACCCATTATTAACTGACAATACTTGTAGCAGATGCAATTATTGTTCCACAGCTGAGATATGCTTTTCTTTAGTTTTGTTTTACCCCTGTTGCTTGACTGCTTCACTGGATGCTTTTGTATCTTAGTGAATTTCTTGTTCTCCTTCTTCAGTCTTTTCATGAGTTGAGACACCTTTGTCAAAGGTCCAGCTATGTCACGTCAGATCTGCATTTTGGTCTTTCCTTTCAGACCAGACTCCTGAGAAGGGTCTGGCTCTCCCCAGAATGAAAATAGAAGAGAATTTCTGCACAGGGAAGGAAGGATTACTCCAAAGAAAGAGTACAATTCAACCCCAGATACAAATGTTCACAGTAGCCTGGGTGGATACCTCAGAAAAATGGGGACCCCCCAGATGGGTTAGGATATGGATGGATGGATGGATGGATGGATAGATGCCCTACCGGGAGGCCTCCGTCATTGTCAGCAGTGTTCTGGGTATCTCGGGCTCTTCTTGGACAGTAGCAATAACTATGGCTATGGGTAAAGCCAGCTGCAGGATTGTGCCACTTTTGACAGCCCTCACAGTCTGCCTTTGCCAAGAGACCACCTGCTACCATGCCCACCTTCTCACCCACTAGCACAATACTATGTACCCCAACCCAGTGGGCTATGTCAAAACCAGATGGGGCACACAGCTGATCCACCTACAGCTTTCTGGAGCACCCATCCTGTGTAGTGTTTGCAATGGCAGTTTATCAGTGGTAGATGCCTCCTGTAGCCAGGACAGCTTTCTTAAGAAAGTGTTTGGTTCTTTCTGTAGAAATACTGCAAGTTAAGTTCAGACTGAAGCAGGCAGTTTATCTGGAAAAAACAAAACCTTCTAATTTGGGGCCAAAAATTTACATACCTAGAAACAGCGTGTTGTCACAGAAGGTGTTATGGAATCCAAGCCAGAGAGCAACCTCCTGCAGATATCTCCATTGAAGGACTAAGCAGAAATACCATATTTTTTCTTTTCATTTTTTTTACTTCCATTCAGCACTAGATGATTCCTTACAACACACCCAGGTATTTTTCACATATTTGTGGCAGGGTATTTTGGTCCCAGCCCATCTCTACTAATCAGATGAGAGAATAACCCTTCAGTTTTCTGCTTCACAGTCGCTATAAGGTAAGTCATAATTCAACTTTCATCTACAGCAAAGTTCTGATGAGGTTTAATGGAATTGTAAGTTCTCTTTATGTACATACTGGGAATCAACAGCAAGGATGTGAATTCATTTGCTGAGGGACGTTTACAATCCCTCCCCACAAAATAAAGGCAGAATGTTTCATGCTTTTTTGGCAGAAGTCTGATGTTTACTTCAGCAAAAAATTTATGAGCAGCATAATCCCTTTTAGACCTCTTGGAATGCTTAATGTATATGTTATCTATTATATATGTTAAAGCATCCTGCTTAATTTCCTGAGAAATATATATAAGTTGCAAATTCCTAAATTGACAGGTATTAAAAATAATAAGGCTAGAGAAAGTTCTTGTTCATGTCTCAGTATCTATTTCCAATAAGAAGCATCACAGAGATCAAATGTTTGATCAGACATAATCAATATAGCCGGAGAACTAAATTTTAGTAGGTATTTTTGCAGGGTGTACCTGTTTCACCCTCTCCAAAACCTACCCCTGCTGAAGAAGTTTGAAACTTTGAAGGCTTGGGATTTGCTAAAAGAATTTTGGCAATAAAATCACAGAAGGTAGGGGTTGGAAGGGACTTCTGGAGATAATCTAGTCCAACCCCCCTAACAAAACATGTTCATCTAGATCAGTTGCAGATGATCATGTCCAGGCAGGTTTTGAGTTTCCAGAGGAGACTCCACATCCTCTAGGGAGCCTGTTCCAGTGCTCCAGCACCCTCCAAGTAAAGAATTTGTTTCCTTATGTTTAAGTGTAATTCTGTGTTCTAGTATGTGCCTGTTGCCACTTGTTCTGTCACTAGGCACCACTGAAAAGAGACTGGCCCCATCCTCTTGACAGCTGCCTTTTAAATATTGATAAGCATTGATAAGATCCCCTCTCAGTTTTTTTATTCTCCAGGTTAAAGAGCCCCAAGTCTCTCTGTCTTTCCTTGTAAAAGAGCTGTTCCTGTCCCCTACTCATTTTTGTAGCCCTCTGTTGGACTCTGTCCAGTGGTTCTTTGTCTCTCCTGAACTGGACACAGTAATCCATATGTGGCCTCACTAGAACAGAGTAGAGGAAGAAGAAGAACCTCCTTTGCCCTGCTGGTCACACTCTCCTTAATGCACCTAAATGAAAACTGAAGCAGTTCCTCTCTCCTTCCCAGCTAATTTCAAATTGTGGAATTGTTATGTGGCACAAAAAGCTTCAAAAGGCTGCATCTTTCCTGTGCATTTCTTGGGGTGAAGACAGCATTTATACTTGTCACTGATCCTGAGTTAATGACCTGATTCACACAAAGATATGGAGCCATACACTTTGCTCAACAGATAAAGTTAGATAAATGCATAAATCTGTGACAGGTCATTGCTGGCAGGGTTCCATCAATACAGATTCATAAACAAATTAACCCCCCTATTCTGGAGAGCGTAGTTTGCAGCTGTTGCAATTTTTGAACTTCAGTGTGTAGTGAAATCACAGCAGCATAAAACCAGCAGAACAGAATGATATCTCAGGCCTGGTTTGCTCTCATCTTCTCCCTATGAAAGTATATTAATAAGCAATTTGTCTTATTCCACAAAGCATTCAGGGGCAAAGCATGACATTAGACTGAGAAGGATGATAAATTACCAGAAGATCTGCAATCCATGTTTGTGAAGATTGAAAATGATTATGTTATTTAATGTTACATGTTTAACCTCATGATCTATGTTTAGCACGCATGCTTGAGCCTTTCCATTGGGGTATTTACTAGGTTACTATCTATAGTGTCTTTCTCTAACATTAAATTGATCCTGGATTAGCACTCCATCTCTAAATATTTCAAGGAAATAAAGTGTAGTCACTGATCACCACTTATTTGAAAGAGCCTCAGCGAGAGTGAAATTCAGCATGAAATTTCCTAAAAGTTTCTAAGATGTTCAGCATCAGTTTTTCTTTTCTGATGGAATATAGTGCTTCAATCATAGGAGAGCAAAAGGTCTATTTGCTGCATGGTCCAAGTGCCAGGTTCTAAGTGAGAAGAGGTGGGAGGTGAAGCTGATGTTAATGAAGTATATCTAGTGGTAATGTGACCCCAGAGCACATACTCTTGTCTGACATGACAGCTAAGGGAAATCTTCGTCTCCCTCCTGCTGCCAAAGGAGGGAGTCACAGAGAGATGCAGGCTCGCCTTCCACCATCCTTGGTGGGAGTGCAGAAATGCACCACACCTTCCAGACAAAGGGGCCTATCTTGGCTGTCTGCACTCCAGAAGATGATCTGGGTTCTTTGGGGCAATCTGTTTTTGCCTGTGCTGAAGACAAGGGGCATGACATGATGTCACTCCAGCCTTAGTTCACACTTGGGTCCTCTGCTAGGAGGGCACAAAATAGAGCAGAGCCCATATAGGAGCTATCCAGATGCAACAAGGACAGTTGTTAGAGTAAGAAGCTGGGACAGGATTCAAAGAGAGTGACACAGCTTAAACAATCTGCCTTTTATGATAGTGGGAAAGCACGTGAGAACAGAGGCCAGATCTCAACCTCTAGGCAGTGTCTGAGGCACACTCCCTGTGGTATGGGCTGGCCCCACCAGCACTGGCAAGGACCAGAGTTCCTACCTCCAAAAGACCCACTGAACTTACTAGTGCTGCTGAGCTGGAAGAAGCTTTTTTATCCAAGGCTAACACAGCCTGCTAGCTAAAGGTTCAAATGTAGTGCAGTGATTGCCCATGTTGTTCACTTGCTGGTTTTTGTATTTGTGTGCTCATTCAGGGATGCCAAGCCAGCCATGTTCCACAGAGGGAAGATTTGCAGAAAAGCAGGGATTTAAACATCACATTAAGAAGCCATTTATTGAAACTGTGAGATGCCGACTGAAACTTGGCATGAAGCAAAACTGACTGCATCTCATTGCCTAAATGCTCAGACTAATAATGGTGTTTATCTGTTGAGTACAATGCAAATTTGTAGTGCAGAGGACAGCAGAGACCTAAA
This sequence comes from Megaceryle maxima, assembly GCA_024605025.1. Taxonomy (NCBI): domain Eukaryota; kingdom Metazoa; phylum Chordata; class Aves; order Coraciiformes; family Cerylidae; genus Megaceryle; species Megaceryle maxima. The sequence continues at coordinate 27,372 of JANHGN010019091.1, read as the reverse complement.
GTACAGGGTGTTCTGCAGCAAACTTGAGCTATTTTCAAGGCTTCAGATTTGTGAAGCAGTTTGATGCAATTGCTGGGATACAATAGTCCTATTAATCAAAACCTGAAAATTTTCCTTTTTTTGCTTAGTCTCAAAACTTTCTAAGAAGAATAAACAAAGAATGATACAGGGTCATATTTAATGTGATTACTGTTATTACTTGAATCATCATTACTATTATTATTTCCCTCAACCCAGGATACAGAGTGAAACTAAAGCATCATACTTGAATGTTATCACCCTCTACTCTAAAATACTGAAATATTTTGGAGGTGCTCATTAATGCTGGTTTTGGAAGGATGTTTATCCCACAATAAAACCAATTTCTAATTGACATCATGCTGCTTTAATATTCCCTCTGGCCTTCTGCCCTCCTTGGATCCCAGTGTGCTGCAAATGATTTTGTGCTTCAGATTTTCTTCAGCTCCTGTCACATTTGTCAGTCTCATTTCATCTCTCTAATCAAATTTCATCACTGAGTATGAGGATGAATTCCACCATACTCTTCGTCCTTTTTCCCATAAAATTGCATCTTATAGCATGTATTACAAGACAAGCATCAACTGAAAAAAAGCATCATAGGTTTATAGTCTTGCTTTTTCAGTTTTATCTGATGTGTGGTTCTTAAATCTTTCTCAAAATCGAACCAGCAGCTATACTTTTTCATCATTGTGAGGGTTTCAATATGCCACTCAGCCTACAGGACAGGGAGGCTGGTCACTCATCTCTATGCTTTTCCAGACCCATATCCAGCCAGGATTACCAAAATAGACAATAAAGAAAAGTACAGAGAACTTCAGGCCATTTTCTAGCCCCAGCCCAGATGCCCTGTCCCTCTCAGTTCTACCCTCAGCACACACACCAGGGAGAAGCATTGCAGATAAGCCCCAAAAGAGAGGCCTGTTTCCACATAATTATCCTTTTACAGGATCAAAAAAATGCCAAAAATGTTTCAGTAATTCCTGTGCCTTCCTTCATTTGAGCAAACCAAGCAATACTTTTTGAGTAGCTCTGTCAAAAATGCCCCTTTCCTGTTTGTTTGGAAATATATTCCTTCTGCCTAGAAAATAAATGCTGATTGATTTCTTTTAATTTCCTCAATAAAGAGACAAAACCAGTTATTGCAGAGAAATAGCAAAAATAGCCCAGAAGTAAGTCATCAGTCAACTAAGCTAAAGTATTTCACATTGCAGAGTTTTGATTTGTCTGGTTTCCCTTGGTGTTTTGAATTTAAACATATTTTCTTCCAACTTGCAAGCTTAAGTGATCACCTACTGCCTAATGAAATACCCTCCAGAGTGATGATACTGCAAAGTACTGAGCACTTAGATAAATAATTTGTGCCTTTCTTCAGGGCAGTATGGACTGTTCATTCCTAAAGAACCTAAACAATTTCCTCATGCCCTTCATTATCTTTCAAATGTCGTATTTATAAAATCAAGAGCTGATCAGGACTAGCCTCTGCCAGGCTCAGAATACCTTTCAGGAGTTAGATCTAGCCCATGCAATTATCTAAACTACAGTTTAGGAAATTACATTTTGTAAACCCGAATTTCTCACAGCCCCAGCTATATCCTCCCTTTTCCATCACCTCCATCAGCACTTCTGATTCATGAAAGATGAAGAAAAAAGTGCAAATTCCATCAGTGCTTTCAGTCTTAAAGTAGGAAGTTGAAACAGTAACATTTTTTCTGCAGTGAACATCTCAGAAAGAAATGTCATTTGCAACATTTTGTCTCTACTTGACTTTAAGTTATGTCTGTTTGTGCCACCAGAGAACTGCAGCCTGTATGACCCATGCCTCTGTGGCCATCAACCATGCTCCTCCCATGGCAGGAAGCAGAAACTTGAGGTGCTTGACAAAAAATTCACACTGTGCATTGTGGCAGCTCAAGCAAGCACAAACTGACCTTGGGGCAATCTGGAACAGCATTTCATCCTGATTTTCTGACACTTTTTTTTCTTTCCCTCGAAAAAAACCTAAAGTCTACATTTTCCTATGAAAAATATCCATTAAAATACTATAAATGTTTACCAATAAAAATGGAGGAAAAAAAATCTTGAAGCCTCAGTGAAGCTACAGTGCTGTAATCCCACACTCTGCAAATGGTTAATGATCCCCACAATGAACCAGTCCCCATTTCTTTAAGTGGATTTTTCTTTCTGTCACCTTCAGATCAAATAAGGTTGGGCATATATAGCACTTTGGAGGTAACATAAAAGAAGATTATTTCTCCTGGAAAAAAATGGACCTTAACTTTTTAGAATGCAGTAGCTACCTCAGTTTTAAATCAGACAGCTTGCAGGCCTTTAATTGAACATGATTCAGTGTGAATGCATTTTCTTTGCTAAGGGAGAGATGGCATTTTCTGTTAGGGAAATTGTATGCTGTGTGAAACATTGTGCGTATGATGAATCAGAGTGAGATTTGATTTTTCCATGGAAAATGTCATTAAAGAAATCATTGCCATTCTCTCTGAGACATTTTAATGTTTTATTTTTTAAAAAAATTGAAAATCTAAATTTCTCTGAGTTTTGCTTAACTTTATGGTATTGTTTTGTTTGGTATTTTTTTCAAAGACATCCACGGATTAGTGTGGAAACCTGGCATATATAACACAAAAAATGATTGCAATCGAATTTTCTGACAAAAATAGCTTAAGATATTTTTCAGTAAATCCTAGATAAGAAATTTTGATTCTTTGCCTTTCAAATGATACATTTCATTTGGAGAATACTTTAGTCTCTTCACTGCATACTCCATGTAGGTTTAGACAATGTTTTTGAGAATATATTCAGCATATATCACAGAAGATAAGTCAGGGAAAACATTTTTATAATTACATTTTGTTACTTTCAACATTTAAGAAGACTTTTAACAATGACCATAAAATTAAATGGACATAGACTTAAATAATCATAGATAAAAACTAGGCAAATCCACTATTTTGGTGCATTTTCATGGTGCAAGATGGTATTTTTCTTTCTTTTTTTTTTTTTTTGTGTAAAGTTTACTGTATTTTGGAAATACCAATGTGTTTTCCTTTATTAAAATATATTGTTTATGCAGGTGAAAAATAATGTACAACTTTTCACATGAAATGAAAAAAAAATATTCCTTTTACCATGTATATCCAGCAAAAGTGTAAGGGAAAGAGACACACCTCATGTCCTGATTTGCTTTGTTGGTTTTCTCTAGGTACAAAAATAAAGTAATTGTTAGTACACCTCTGCTGATAATTTCATAACCTGTCCTCTCTCTCACAAAGTAACTAAAATAAAATAAATTAAAATAAATAAAGTAAAATAAAATAAAATAAAACTGACAAAGCTCTCAAGTGTCTTTGATAGGTGCTGATAAGGAAATAATTAAATGTGAGCTAATTCTTGGGATTTCAAACACCAGATTTTCTATCAGAGTGCATGCTTCTAAGAAGAATTGCTCTCTGAAGAGTATCTGCAGAGAAGCACAGAATAAAAACTAATTATCTGTACACATGTGAGCCTCATGTGGATGACTTCTGCCTTGCCTTGCCACCGCTACCAACAGCACGTTGTCATGGGTACATTTCCCTTTGCTCACCCCAAGCAGGGCAGCAGAGGGGGACTCCTTTTTCCCACACCCACCACCATGGTTTAGCCCAGGAAAGCCCATGCTGGGAGGCTGGAGCCAGTGTGACCGGTGTATGTGAACATCTCCTCTTGGGTGGGTATCAAATATTAACATCCATCTGGCCATCCATAGACAGCTGCAAGAACTCTTGCAAGGCCATGGATACTTTACTCCAGCTCCTGAAGAAAAGGTCTATAAGGCAATTGCGTGTATGCAACACTTATCCCATGCTTCTGGGGGCAAGTAGGAGACCTTGCCACCAGTCCCACCACCATAGCTTCCATGAGGAGTACATTTTATTTTCTGCTCCCCTTTTCCTAACTCTTTCCAAGTGACCTTTGAGCCCCCGAAGTTCCTTCCCACCTCACACTATGGAGGTATTCTCTGAGGCAATTATCTGACAACCCATTTCCCAAATGCTTCTTGACATTCTGATGCATTCCCAGATGTACATGTTGATAGGAATCAACTTTAAATGCAGCCTTTAGCCTGGCAGATCATTAGACTGTGAATAAAACATGGAGATAGATACCTGGATTTCTGATCAGCAGTAGGTATGCTGATGACTTTCATGTGAGGGACAAATTGTGTGACAGGACTCATTATCTATAAAACACTGGTTGAATTGTGGTTAACTTTCCATGATAACAAAGATGAAACACACTCTTTCCCTCATTAGTTGAGCACTGACAAAGCACTGCAGGGATCTTTCTGCTGCACAGGAAACATCTGCCTGGATTAAACTTCAGGAGATCTCTCACAAAATCTTTTCATCTGAGGCATCTCTCCAGATGAAGTCACACATGGGAGAGCAAGGACTGTTCTTTGCCCTGGCCCTGAGGAAGGATAGCCACCTTCAGACACTCAGCTCCACAATGTCCCAAAGCCCAAAAGCAAAGCTCCCTACTGCAACAAGCTTCCATTGAGTCAGACATACTTGACTCACGGTTGCAAAAGTAATACACAAGTGAGAGTTCAATTATGGTTTCATCTTCTGTGCTTTTATTTATTGAAGAGGCTTCAGTTCACACATGCTCTCCAGAAGCTCAAACTATCAGTTCAGTTTTCTCTCTGGATCCATCACAGTCTCACCTGCTGCAGCACATCACCTGTAAATCTCTATAGTGCTGTTGGACTGCCTCTTTCTGCCTCTCTCCTTTCAATTTACCTTTGGTGCCCATGAAATATTAGACAAAACTTCCTGTGTGCTCAATATGATGGGACCTCAGCTTTTTATCAGTGTTGTGTTGTTTTTCCTTCACCGTTTCTCTTACCATGCAACAGGGCAGTAAAATCCTCGGTGCAGGGATTGCAGGTGAGCAGTGTGCTTCTGTGGCTCCGAGGTGGATGCAGCACAGGTCCTTAACTAAATCCCAGAGATGCTACTGCTGTACAAGGATACTTGCACCCCATTTGCTTTCATGAATTCACACATCAGACAACCTGCACCCTTCAAAGAGCATTTCTCCCTGAAAATAAATCTTTAGATAACCATATCTCAGAAAATCTACACAAAATCAAGGTCAGAGGCTCTGTTTTGGAAAAATGGCAGAGGATCTGAAGGGCCAAAGAAACAGCTGAAGAAGAGAAGGCTGTCAAGTAAATTTCCCCTGTTGTTATTATCATAGAACTCTCATGTTGCTGCTGGATCACAATTTTTTTACAGCTTTTTCTAATAGATTATATTAGTTATTAAAAGATTAGTAAAGATATAATTATTGCTGAGAATATAGAGTAGAAAAGAACATTGTATAAATTATGAGGTGAACGTAGCATCTTGTCATGGGGGCCAGGAAGAGCAAATGAACTAGTTTTTCTGCTGCTGTGGCCTTGTGAGAGGCAGTGACTAGAGGGCAATTCAGAAAATGGAAGATAAGTGCTTGTTGGCCTCCAGGTCTGGTAAATGCCTTTTCCATCAGAGAAAACCAAGAGTAAGAAAGCATTTACTGAGACCACATACAAGGAAGAAGGAACAGGGAGGTGAAAGAAGACAAATCTCTTCCTGTTGTAGCTGGTGGCAGCAAAGTCCGCTGATACAGACAGGAAGGCGCCAGTTACTTTCTCCAAATAACCTCTTAGCAATTTTACAAGTTATTAATCAGCCTCCACAATCCTTCAGATGGGTAAACAACACCTTTCATGTGTCCTGGGCTCCGCTAGGATAGGGTTAATTTTCATAAGCAGCTGGGAGGGGTCACAGCCAGGATAAACAACCAGACCAGCCAATGGGAGATTCCATACCATACTGATATCATGCCCCCTATATAAAGGGAGGGCTGGGCTGGACAGGGGTCTCCACACTTGGCTGCCAGGTGCTCAGGGAGAGCATGTCTGGGGTGTCAGTGAAGCCTGGTGTTTTGTAACACTCACTTTGTATGTTATTCATTAGTATTACTGTTGTTTCTCCTCTCTGCATTGTTCTATTGAGCTTTCTTATCTCAACCCATGGTGTTTCACCTTTTTTCTCCCAATTATTTTTCCCATCCCACAGGAGGTGGTGGGTAAGCAGCTGTCGAGTGTTTAGCTGCCAGCAGAGGTTAAACCACAATACCCTGTTTATCCCATGGAAACGTGAGTTACTGACTAACGCAGGAGTTAACTCAGGTTCTTAGAGCAAGTTAGCAATAGGTTGTAAAGAGGACCTTGTTGCTCTGAGCTTTCACTTCTTATTCTCACATCCCTTTGCTGAAGTGGAAGGATTTATATCTCCATTAGCTTTTGCTTAATAACAAATAAAACCAAAGACCTTCCTACTTTGCTGTAAGCACTAGGCTGCTTGGTCCCCATCACACTTCTTTCCAGACCCAGGGGTACTGCCCAAGGGTCCTGACTTCCTCACTCTAAGCAGTGGACTAACTTCCTACCCTTGCTGTGAGTTTCTGAGCAGCTTGCAGCAGGGAAAATCATAGCAAAGGGTGGATGTCCCCTTTAGAAAGGACTCCGTTTGGCAGCAGATGGTGGTCATTACATTTACAATTCTGCTTTCTTCTATTTCTAATTAAAAGCGTGATCCCGGGAAGTGGCAAACAGCTCCTGAGGTATGCTGAGAACCCCTCCCACCCAATGGTACTTAAGGTAGGAGATACTGCTCCCAGATATTACCTGGCCTACTTTGCCTTGCTTGTTTTTAACCCTGAGGGTCAGATCCAGGAACCTCCACCTTTCAGTGGCCATCTCTCAAGATACCTTGACTCTCTCCTCCCAACCTTATTATAACACAGCTGCACCCTTTCTAAGTTTGTCTTTGCAACTTTTTATACCTTCTTTGACTTTGCTGTGCCTTGTTACTGGTCATGCTGATGACAATATTGTAGACATTTTTGAAGGGACTCTTTAGGAAGAAGACATAAGGGTGAATGAAAGATAAACTGGTGTTATGTGGATGGTCAAAGAGGATCCATGTGCTCATGCAGAGGAAACCAAATAATAGTTAACTTTTATGGGCCGCAATTGTGCTGATGTTCCTCTCCTTCCTTAATCACACACATTTACCTTGTATTGATGCTGGGATGATTTGTATGCTATAGGTTTCTGCTGAATTTCAAGAAGAAATATATTAACCCAAAATGAATAGCATTGTGTCAATTGAGGACGAGTATTTATTTCTGGTGTGTTGCATTTCTTTTCTGCTGTGCTGTCAGATTGTCTGCAGGGCAGCAGCATCCGGCATAGCAGGTGAATCACTGCACTTCATTCCACAGTGTGATTTATACTTCTCCAGTTTTGGTCATGCTGTTTCTGCCTCTTGTATTTATTGCTCTTTTTTTTTTTTTTTTTTTTTTTTTTTTTTTCAAGCATTACACTTAAGACTAGGATCCTGATCCTCTGTGCTCTCACAACTTACAGCACCACTTGTGCCTACTAGGTTAGCAAGTCACTGGATTAAAATGGCTGAATTGTATCTAATTTACACACTAGGGCCTGTTTTACATAGAGGCAGAGGATGCTGTTGTCTACAGTGGCAGATTAAGTGCTAGAAGACCAGAGGAAGGTAGGATTGGAGTACACAGTGGAGCCACACATAGTGCAGGAAGACCTCAACTCTCTGTTGCAGGAGGTTTCAGTCACAGCCTCTTCAACCCTTGAGGTCAGTTTTCAGGGTAACTGGTCTCTTACAACCTTAAACATTAAACTATAAAGAGAACAAAAGATCTTATTCCATTGTCATCTTTGGAGGTTACACTACACAATTTTGCCTATGCACTAATACACCTTGATTCTTGTAAATGGCAGTGCTAAGAATCTGCTCCATGCTTGAGCCTCCCAAATCCTTCAAGGATCATCACTCTTTGACTGGTATTGCTGGTGGAATGCAGCCAACAAGAGACTCTCTTCTTCATCCACTCCAAAGGCATTAAATCAGAGCAGCTACAGGAACTGATCACAAGAACAAGCTTGAATCCCCTTTTAAAACACCATGATTAGCAGCCTGGCTGCTGGCTGAGAGCAGCTGATACAAGAGGCTTCATATTGCAAAGCAGTTCTTGATGGTTATTAAATTCCTAAGGCCAAAATAAAATCATGCAAGTGGAGTGTGCAGGAAAGTCACCTAGAAATTTCTAAACTGCACTATTAATTAACCATATATAATTTCACTTGCTGGAAAAGTAGTATTTTGCAAACAGGAAACAGGTGTTTGTGGGGTGAGGACTGTCTCTTGTTCTGAGCATTTGCAGAGGCTAGCAGAACAAGTCTCCTTCTTACAAGATAAGAAATAAAGCTGTGTTGCTAAGTCACTAATAGAAGAAAATAACATACAGGCACAGAATAATATGCAGTAGTATTTATAAAATAGGAAGGCTTCAAAACTGTTGTGCTACTAAGAGGATTGTTTTTAATTGTCTTCTCCTCCACTCACTTAACTAAAGCAGTGGGTTGCCCTTGTTCTTCTCTGACGTAAACAATCCCAGAGAGCAGACATTTAATGTCTTTTAGATAGAGCTTATGTACTAGCACCTATACACCAGCACCTGTGTATTAACTTGAGCTTCCCAATGGCTTGTAAAAGTTCGTCAGTGGAAATCTTGGAATCTTCTTACATTTCTGCTTGTCTTTCCACAATATTTTTTTTGCTATGCCCCACTTCTGTGTTTAACAATATGGTGCCTGCTGTTACCCAGGCTGGGCTTGATGACCCAAGAAGTCCTTCCCAGTCCTACATTTCAACAAGCCATGTTTGTGACATTTCCAACAGGCTGTAACTGATGCATGAATAACCTCAATTAATCTCTTGAGAGATAAGGAAAGAGAGGGCATCAGATCCATGCAAAGTGCAAAAGCAGTCAAAACTGTCTTAAAACCTTGGAGGGGATAAACATTACTCTTTTCATGACCTTGAAACCTGAGAAATCCCCAATACAACTGAAAATGGATAAGAGAGGTTTTGCTTTTTAGTCATCCAGAAAGTGAAAATCCATTTGACAGGTGTCACAACATCCTGACTGCTGGCTAACCCCCAAGGACGACAGGCAATGCGTTTACTTGGTACCTTGCTACAGCAGATGTCAATGCTGGCCAAAAGGAAACCCCACACTGATTTTCTTGCTCAAGGTCCAGTGTGGAAGGCAAATAAGGTAGCTGAAGGTAGCAGTGTCCCTGAGTTAGCTCTGCAGATGGAAAAGCTCAGATGGTCATTGCATGGCAACTACAGGGTGGGTAGATCAAGCCTGGGAAAATATAGCAAGTGTTTCTCTAATAACACGCTTCTCCCTCCATGAGCTGGTTTAAAGGCATCCATTTACTGACCTTTTCTGGTGTGCCAGTGAAAAACAAAGAAAAAGGCAAGTAATTTTTTTTCCAAATTTTGGGTGACATAAGTGCTGAGAATCCAGAATTTTCTCATAGGGTAGACACTTTAAATTTCATGCAGGTCCAGCAGTAACACTTGTGTTCAATTTCAAAGAGAGTTCCTGGGAAATAATAACTGTCAGTCATATTCATGTCAACTTTTCTGTGCTGCCTTGTTCACTGAATATCCTCTAGAAACTTTTATTCCCCCAGGGCATCCTTCAGTCAACCACTGCCACTGAGCTGCCAAGGTATAAAATCAGAAGAAAGTGAATAAAGAAAAAAAATCTAAGAAACAGTGAGGTGTGAGAGCAAGCTCTGGAAAGAGATTATGAAAATTGGCCACTACCCTCCTGATTTTCCCTGAAGGCTGAATATGTGCCATGCTCTCTATATGTTTATATACCACAGTCTATATCTACAGAGGTCTTATGTTTGTGGAACTGTCTTGAAAATGTAAATATATTTCTACTGAAGGCAACATTTTATCTTATGTCATCTTTGTGTATCTGTTTCCATACCAGGCTTCTGGTCCATTTAGGTCCATTAACAAAACAAAAGGTTACGTCTGCAGACTGTTCTGTGAAGCAGATTGCCTTGACTAAGAATTTCAAAAGCCACTTCACACAACTTCAGGTGTCCAGCTTGAGACTTTTTGCAGATTTTCATGATGCTGATGGAGAAACTTCTCTAAGATTGAGCAGGTGGGAACCCAAAAATCAATCCATCTCTCAAACTCCTGGTTTGTTTGTTTCCTTGTTTGCTTTGTAATTTGATTAAAAAAAAAAAAAAAAGGTGGCTGTTAGTATTCCAAGTACCAGAATAGTAGTTAGAAACAGATTTTTTTTACTCCTTAAGGACATCAAAAAACTAAACTGATTTCCGGGGTTACTACATTCACTCCCTGCTGTGTGTCCTGAAATCATAAATTTGTACAGTTAACACTCTCCAGTTTCCTGCTCAAGTTGCTTCTTTCCAAGAATAGATTTCCATACTACTGAGAAATCCTCCCACTTCCACAATTTCTTTCAGTGTTCCCAGCAAACACAAAAGAGCTCCCTGCTGTGCTTTGTATTTGGTCACCCTTCTTCTCTGTTTCTTCTGGACATCAGCTGCTCTTCTTTCCACATGACTCATTTTCCAGCCCTTTTACTGTTTTCCTTGATTTCCCTCCCTCTTTTTAACAATTTGATCCCTCTGTTTAAAAAACAAACAAACTCCAAAACTGACTTTTAAGTTTGTGATGGCAGTGGAATAAATTCCCTTCTCTGCTTGTACTACATGATACTTTTACTAACACAAGCCAAATACAACATTTCCTTTTATTGTGAGGCTGTCATTTCCAGTTTACCATCCTCTCTATAAACCCTAGCTCCTCTGTCTTTCTCAGTGGTAGTGCTGCCTCTTCAGGATGGTTATGAACTTGGTGGTAGACTACCAACTACTTAAAAGCCATAAAAGAGATGTGTTGCACTTTATCTCCAGTTCAGGATATGTTGAGGAATCTATTCTTTATTGGCTTTATTTCTCACTTGTTTGGTTTTTTTTCCAGCTTCTGGCAGCCGTTTGCAGCAGTAGAAATGATAACAAAGAAGCAGCTGAAAATGTTGCTGTTATTTTGACTTAATGAGCCCTCTATTCTGTAAGAGAGTCAATACTTCCCAAAAATAACCTCAGTGCTTCCTTTAAGACTATAAGAGGGAGCAGAAAAGTTTGTGACAGTGACAGAATCTTTTATTGGTCACCATTCATCCTTTGGGGACTGGTGGAAGAACAGGAGGCATATTTTGTTTGACACCTGGCAAACCTAATGCAGGGAGTCAGTGATTGTGGTAACTTCCGTGGTAGCAGAACAAGGTCTTTTATCTGAAAACAAGAATTCACACTATTTTTCAATGATGTAAAAATGTTTTCACCATAAACAGGGTTGAATTGTGTCTCTTTACTTGTGCAGGTGCACAAGACAAAAAAATCACTGCAAAGAGGGACAGGCCATAATAAGGATACATGTGTCAGGACACATCAGTCAGGGGCATGGGGCAGCATCCATCTGTACTTACTGAAATACTGTGGATCATTCAGAGTGGAACAGTTTGCACAGGAATGACCAGGAGTGACAGAGGATGATAATTCTGGGGGAAGGAAGAAACAACAGCTTGGTGAGCAGTAAATAGTACTACTCTATCCTTGCCTGAGTTTGCAGGTAGCGTTGTAAGCACAGAAAAGATTTCCACAAAGAGGAATACAGTATAAATGAAAGTCCGAAGGGTAAATCAGAAGAAAACTGCATCTTCCTTAGATATGAGCAATTTGGTGATTAGATGCCTCTTTCACATTACTGGTTTCTCTACGTGCTCATTCCAGACTAAGTCTGAGTCATCTATTGACTAGACATATAGCCCTTCACAGTTTTGAAGATACATTTATATATGATGAAGATTAAAATCTGTTTCAAAAATATATTCCATCTTAATGAAACAATGCCCAGCATTGAAGAATCCAATGAAAGCTTCAGTAGTTTAGTTTCATGACTACTTGCCCTAACAAATAGAAAACCAATTTATTTTGTGACTGAATGTTCAGAGTGAGCCAAGACTTGTGACGTCTGATCAGGGACACTTTCAGTTAATGAAAATTGATTATTTTAAAACTTTTTTTTTTTTCATTAAGGTGTGATTATTTTTTTCTTCAAATTCTTGGTAATTTAAGATTTATGAAGTAGAATTTTAAAGAATAGTTTAAAGAACTGTTGGGCAAAATAAATGGTCTGAAACAGAAAAACTAAATCCAGGAAAAGGAAGAAGATAGAAATTATTTATGTGAGAGAAAAGATGCAGGGCAGATGTAGAAGTTATTACAAAAAAAAAAATATGATCCTGTAAATTAAGATGTCTCCAGTCACCAAAATCAAACACTGGTGTCCTGGACTTAAGAGTCCTCAATTACCACACTTTTTCTGCTAGACAGAAAAGCCTTTTCTCATCAACCTTCCAATGCACAATACAGTGAATTATTGTTGTGACTCCTTTCTAATCATACTTCATGGTGTCAAGGCAGTCACAGCTCTCCCATAGCTCCTGTGCCACCACTGCCTACCCCATACAGAATCTCAGACATACTACCATGTCCCAAATGGCTCTAGGCCTCTGCTCTTCACCAACTGAACTCAGTCCGTCTCACATGCAAACACCATTGAATATTTACATCTAAAAGTCTTAATGTGGAACTGAATCCAACAGAAGTAAGTCTCTGCTATCTAAGTGTAGGTCTGTAGTTGTCATTTCAGCTATCCACTGGGGCTCAGCACCTATAGGAAAGTCATACTACTCTGTGAATAGTAGTAAATCAGGCAGCTTATACACAACATTAAATTGTGCTTTGCAGAGCATAACTGAAAAGCCCACACTACCCACTGTGTGTCCAGGAGATCAGTCCAGTTAAGCTCTATCAGTTCATTGATTAAGGATCTATAATATTATACTAAGTCAGAGAGGCAAAGCTTATGATTCCAAATCCATAACTGTTGGTTTTCTCACAGGTGCTAGAGTAGCTCAAAGCAAAGCCAGATTAATATGCAGAAATCTCTAACAGCATTTATCCTCCCTGTTGATTACACTTAACAAACTTTCCATCATGTCACTTAATTCCCCCCTGCCTCCTTCAGAAGCATAAATTAGAATGTCACCTACAAGAACACCCTTCAGAAACAGTCAGAAATGACGTCAACATTATTGGAAAAGAAAAGCAGAAAGCAATGCAGAATACAATCTTCATCTGTGTTTTCTATGAATAGGAATGGGAATCAACAGCTTAATGAATTGCAAGAAGATTTAATGAAATTGTCATTTGCCAAAATATTTACTAGCTCCTAGTCTAACTAGTAAAGCATTATAGAAGTTTGGTTCATTGCTTGTCCAGACAACACTCACCCATTATCCTAATAAATACACATATTAAAATCAACAGGTAAATAATAAATGACCCACTAGAGCTCAGAAGAGATTAGTTTTGATATCAGAAACAGGCTGCTTGTAATCATATGGAGCTTTACATAAGCAAGCCAATTTTGTTCCTCAATGGCTTTTCAATTTATGCTCTTTGTTTATATCAATCTCAGGCACTGTGCAGTGCAGACATAGCTCTAGAACAAGCTACTTCATGGTACCATCTGAGACAGATCTCCTCCAGCACAACCATTCATATCCTATTGAAGTCAAATGCAAAATTTTCATTGATGCCTATGTTTATGGCTTTTGCTTCCAGGTTTGCCTGTGCTTCTTTATCTGCCACAGAGGGGTGGTATTGTGACAACAGATGCTTTCTGAATTCATCAGTTAGTGATGCATATTCCCACTTTATCCCTGGTTGCCACTTTGTCTGTCTGTCTGGTTTGTGCATTTCTAAGGTATTCAACTATAGCACCATAAGTTACTCTGGAAATGATTAGAAATGGAACAAATACCCAGGCTTTGCATTGACTTTTAAAAGCAATCCTCCCCTTCACACTGAATGAAGTGATGGTAACCAATGGTCACAGAGACATGAAAGAGTAGAATTAACCTTTTGTGACATGGGACTGTGTCAGATGCCGGTGACCTTCACTGAAGCATAAGCATATAGGAAAAAACGACCTCAGAGGAGAGATTGAAAGAATTAGGTTTGTTCAGACTAGAAGAAAGTAATGAGGTACATGACAACAGCATTCAAATACATAAAAGGTAGCTTCAGTGGGCAGTCTGTTCTCCAGAAGTCACCTGAGAGATGCAGGAAGTATTGAGCTTGAAGAGCAACAAGAGAGGGTGACTGGGTATTAGGAAAGTCTTCCTCAGTCTAAGGATAGGGAAGTACTGTAAGCAGAATTGTGTAAGGCTTCCTGTCCCCTCTGTCAGACAAGCATTTCCCAAGAATGGTTCAGGTCAAGGTCTTCTGTTCAGAGGCAGCAGATGGGACTGACTGATGAAGAGAAAGCTTTTCCAATAGTGTCATCAAGATTTCTAGGACAACATGGTGCAACAGAGGCAAGGAAAGGGTGACAGATCTGTAACATGTTGATACCCATATCATCACTAGAGTTGTCTCTTCTGCTCCAGGTGGTCCCATGGAGAAGGTTGAGACTATTCACACGCACCAACTTGTTATTCCTCCCTCTGGATGAACAGGATATGTGTCTCTGAGAACAGGGTCCACAGCCAAGATCCACTGACTTGGACCTTGGTTAATTTTGAAACCTAGTGCCAGACCTTTCTAAGTTAGATGTTATGTTTGAACATTGGTGACAAAGAAACGCCTGAAAAGCAAGTTGGCATATATCATATTGGGGAGGGTATGTCTCTAAAGACAATATAATCTAAGCTTTTTGTGATGTGTTTATTAGTCCTCTTGCATTTTGCTGTGCAGCTGGAGGATGTGATCTTAGCCAGGGACCTGCTAAAAGTTGCCAAATTCACAGCACAAGACAAGGTCTGCCTCAGCAGATGTTTCATGTTATCTAGGTTTATCTTTCTTCCTGAACCTCCTTTGTAAACAGAGAGGGGCAGAATATAGATTCCCTGTCAGATAAACTGAATCCAGTCCCTGTCACTTTCTAGCTGGACTCCCCCTTGGCAATATAGGAAGCAAACTTTTATTATCGAAATTGCTGAGCTGGATCCAAACCAAGCTGGTGCCCTGGTGACATTTGAGTAGCGGTGATTTTTTGTTGTTGTTGTTTTCAAGTATGACTTTGAAGCAGCAAGATTCAGTGCTCCACATCTCTTATTGATTTTGGCTGCTGAATGTTTTATGACAAGGAGTCAACCTGCATGAATTCTGAATAGGAGATCAATAGGCTGCTTAAGACGTTGTGCTGTGTTTAGCTGACTGACACACTACCATTTCATCACCACCAGCATTCCTTACCCTTTTTCTTCAACATCCCATTTCAACTCTGGACATTTTTCCATGTGAATCTCTTGAAAAATTTCACCTGTGTTGTTACTACCTTTCTAATGTACATCCTAATAGATCAGACACTCAATTGTCCTGTGCCTTTACTTATTATCAACATAATTAGCACCAGTGCATAATCCATAGGAAGGAAAAAAATAAGTCTGCAAAAAGCCTGCTTTCCTTGTATCTTCAAAGTTTCCATCCCAAGAATGGATTCCTAGAAAAAAATTCCTTTGCATGAGGAGTATATTATATCTTGTTCACTTTCCAAAAAACATAGGTTTATGTCTCATCATTGTTTAGGGACATTCTTAGGGATTCACTAGAGCTCTCTAAACCAAATGCTCCTTTGAGTTCATGGAAACAGCTGTACTGTTTCTCAAACTTAGTTCCCCCAGCTGTTCTGAGTCTGGGAGCAGAAGTGCTGTAACCTAGCCAGAGAATAGCTCCCTCTGAGAATCAGAGGTCTAGTTCTCTCATGCCTGTTTCCCCATCTCTGAGCTCAGAACATAGTACAATGACAAGAGAGTTATGAAGGGAGAAGCAATGGTGAGGTGAAGACACTTTCACTGAGAACTGGACCCAGATCACCCCATTTCATAGAAACCAACACATCACATGGTGAGTACTTGACACATCTCTGTGCAAACAGTGCTCACCACAACTAAGCAGCACTAACCCCACAATTTGCTTGGCTCCACCAGAGTTCTAAGGAGGCAGTAGACAGGGGCTGCTGTCCCACCTGGAGGTTTGGGATGAGCAAAACACCATCCCGAGCCCTCCCAGTGTCAAGATGATCTGTAAACCCAAGTTTCTAGGGCTTCACTGCATTGCTTTGCCCTAGCTTTTCCATTTCCCCTTCTCATGAGCAAGCTCAACTGCTCTTCTTCATCCTCCAGGGAAGTAAAATGTAATTCTGTGTCACTGCCTTAAGTCAGGTCAGTTGCAGGAATTACCCATTAGATTAGATTTCAAAGGAGAAACAGAACTCCCACCACTGAACTCTTCTGTCCCCTTTTACTTACTCAGAAAAATAATATTTTGTTCAAAAGCTAAGTTTGAATTTCTGAGCAGTGAATAAATGTCCTAATGATTTTTTCTGAAAACTGTTGGCTCAAAAAACTCTTATTCTATTCTGTTACTTACATGTATAGTGAAGGGAATAAGCAACAGAGTTCAGTTCTTATCCCAGATGACTGTCCAGAATCTAGAGGCTATGGTACTTAATCCAAAGACCATTAATGAAGCAACCAAGAAGTCATTTTAGTGACTTTTGTGTTAATTAGCTCCTTCCAATTAAAAAATAAAATCAAAGCACAACATGAATCTCGGGAAAAAAGAATCTGTCAGGCAAACAAGTCAGAAGATAATACCCATCTAAGGATATTTGTTCTGCACCATTTCCAAGAGTAATAATTAGTCATCAGTCACTAACAACAGCTTCAGACCCCCTCCTTCACTCTGTTGTCACTTCTTTGTCTTCATATTCCCAGGAGGAGACAGAGTAATGAGAAGAGACAGTTCCAGAGAATTCATGTAGGACATGTTTTTACTTTCCCAGGACTAGCTCCATTAAAGCCTTTATGTAATAGAATACCATATAAATTATTACACTGACATGGAACAGCACATCACAAGAGATGCACATGGTCATTTTCAAATCTCTCTCAAAAATATGTTTCAATTTTCCAGCCAGGCTCTATAATGGATTGGAAAATGTGATTTATCTTAAATTCAGAACAGAACCAGCAAAACTGAAATTAAACAACATATTGTGTTTATTTTGTATTGTTTTTATGACTCTCAGAAGTGAAAAATTCTGAGGTTTTCAACTGGGAAAATAAGAACTTTAGAAGACCATTTAAAAATCATTCTAATTCAACCTCTTACTAATTTTTTTTTTAACTTTTTTTTTTTTAATTACAGTTTTATTTAATGCCTTTTAGTCATCAGTAATGTCATTAGTATCCCCTTTTATTAGCTGTTTCTGGCCCAACAAAAAGTTGATGACTGAGCCCTGAAGAAATCCCAGGGACAGAGCAAGGAAAGGCCCCTACTTCTCAAGGGTGGGAGATGGCTGCAAAGAAAGGCAGCATGGTATAGGCTTCTCAAGAAAAAAAAAGAACTTGGACTGTGCACAACATCTGCCCTTCCCTGAATATGAGAGAGATGTAGTGCCAAGGACCTTCAGCTGTGAGGAAGGAACAGCATTAGCTCCAACTACCCCAGCGCACTACCTAACCCCAGACCCTGGTGGGGTGGGCAATGCATACAGAGCTTTTCGGGAGAGATTACAAGAAATAAATCACTAAAAGCCTTTGGCAGCACATCAAAAGTTTCATTTTTAACTTAACCAGTCAGAGGTGTTGTATTGTGCAGTGTTGCAGGTCACAAAACAGACCAGGTAGCTGCCAGAGAAGGAAATTAGTAAAAGTTGACCTTAAAACAAAGACTGCATTATTTCTATGTAACCTAACTTAAATTGTGTAAACTGAAAACTGAAGATGAGGCATTTTGAAGACAGTAGAAAATATATGGAAACATACTTAGGAAAGCTTCTGACTAAATAGAAGTGATCATCCTGCATAGTGCCTAGGAGTCTATAAGGAGTGACTTTGTGGGGCAGGGGAGCAGAGAAATAGTAAAAGAGAGAATCCTGAGCCTACAACATTAAGGAACAGCACAACCTCAAGGTACAATAGAAGGACGTGAGAAACAACACAATAACCTAGACTGTTCTACAGAGAGGCATTCAATCTAATCACATCTCTCTTAACTGTGTCTTGCGTATTTGTAGCAGATGTTCATTTAATTAAACATCTTCAGTAGTTACTGAGAGGAAAACGACACATTCAGTGACTGCTGAGGTAGTGTGTGACTCTAGTTGCGCTTTGCTGTGGTGATTTGTATTAAGTATTTACCATACCAGGAGTTGCCATGCCCACCACATTTACAAATCTGTGGGTGAAGTGTGCCCTCAATTGCCTGGCCAGGTTGGTGAGAAGCAGTGGCCCTTAGCACACAACAGCCATGACTTTGGGAGAATAATCTGGGGCAACTTCACTCAGTGTTCCACTTCCATGAACCCTTATGAGGGCATGACATTGGAGTTAAGGCATGGCACTTGAATGCAGACTATCTGAATAGCATGGCCTGATTATAGTAGAAAGAAAATGGGGATCGTGGAGCCACTAAGAAGCCTTGTATCTTGGTCCTAAACCGAAATTCAAATGTGTTTCTCAAAGACAAGGGATCCACCACTGTTCATGAGCATCAGAACATCTAAACAGGATCCTCTCAAGGGCCAAATACCTTTCCCAGTACTGGAGAAGTGGGAAGAGATTGTGTGAAGAGAAATACATGGCATTTTCATTTCCTTTTCCTATACTCTAGTGGGTTTTACAGGAAGGCAGGTGAACTTGTCTTGAGAATGGAAGGAGAGCATACATTGGAGGTGTAGAGATCCTGAGAGTTCAGGAATAACTTGCAATGGTCTCAGCCTGGCTTTCCACTCTTTTATAGCAATCATATTGGTGTCCCACATGTGCTTTGTAAAATTGCTCATCTCAGCTGAAAACTCTTTATACTTATTTAAGTTCTTAACATGGCTTGACTGTTACTCCAGTGTTTCTGTAATGGACAAAGGCAACACATTTGTTAGGCACCAGATAAAGTATGAGAGCATCCTTGGGAGTCTCCCTTGTATTTTCTACTCTTCAAGTAATTACCTTTTGCGTGCTTGGATGCTTTAAGCTTAGTGTAATCCAAGATAATGGGAACTGTCAGAGAGAGCACAGAAGAGACCCCCCCCCAGATAGAAAGGCATAAACTAAACATGAACACCACATGCTTCTCCTTAGATGTTAATTGTCAATTGTAATATGACATTTTCTGAGCTAACTGATTCTCAGACGAAATCTTTTAAAGCTCCTCTTTAGAAAGGAGCTAAACTGTCTCCTGCTGGGTATAATCCAAATGGAGACTGTACTCCTCTTCCCTACAAAGAGATTTGACCAATCTCCCTCCCAGACATAGGGATGGTCTGACACAACAATTCTGCTCTCCTGCACAGAGTGCTCAGAGATGATAGTCCTTGATATGGTTATGAGGCTTTAAATCCTCCAGCCTTTTAATCATTCTTCAGGGGCTTTCTCCAGATCCTCTGAATATAAAGAGCTACTGATATTTTCAGGGAAATATTTATGATGTCACACTTTACAGCAGGGGTGAGATTTCCAAAACTGTCTTTTTGAGCTAAATGACCAGTATCTATGGCTGTTAATGGAAATTAATTGTCTCATACCCCACAGAGATTTGCAAATAATTGCTGGAGCCCATTGAGTTATAAGAGTTCCCTGCTTTTTTTTTTTCTTTCTCTGCCTATTAATTACCACATCAAGCAAGCTGAAGTTATGAACAGGTGTCTTTTCACCACAAAATGGTTTTGAAATGCCACACAAAATTTCTACTCATGCAGAAATATGTCTACTTCAGTGAATTTTCAATTTTTCCTTTAAAAATATTTTTTTGATTTAGAAATGTATTTTCTTTGATATCATAAGTAGCCAATACATCTCCTTGATTCTTGTAAAAACTGAAAAGAAACTGAGTATAAGGACTAGTGCAATTAGTATGAGACCAATGTTAAATGAACAGAATTTTGACATAGAGATAAATCCCTTGTCTTATAGCTTTGACAAAATTGCTTCTAGTTTTCCTTTCCCCTAGAAAAATGTATATAAACCATCTTTGCCATCTTCACCCCTAGAAATTATTTAATTCATAATTTCTTTGGAAAAACTCAAATTTTGGTCAAATGATAAAAGACCCAACATTTTCACCTGGAAATCAGATCATTAAATATTGACAAAAATGCAAGATGAACCTACAAAGATATCTACATTTTTTCTAAAAGTAAGTATTGTTAGCCCAAGAATAACAAGCAAAGCAAAAATGTGACTCTGACTCTGTAATTCACAGTTCAATCAATCCTTGAATAATGTGTATAGTTTTGGTCCCTACACCTCTAAAAATGTATGGTATAACTGGAAACAATATTGCTTTTCACACATAACATTCTAGACCTGGAGAACTCCTTCCCAAAGGATGATGAAGCCTCAAGTTCATGGAAGTTCAAGGACATGTACTTTGGAGATATTTCCATTGGGAATTTATAACAGTCCAACCACAAGAGGCTCAGGCAATCCCAAGCTCTGAAAAGGATGGTAGAATATCATGAATGTATCATGCATGTTTATGCTGTGTTTACTCACCTTTAAGTATCCCCTTATGGCCACTACTGGAGAGATAATACTGGGCTAGATATATGGGCTATGTTCTTTGGTGGGCAGCTTTGCAAAGTTTAAAGCCAGCACCATGATTTGATGGAAGCTGACGGTAGAGTTTCATGTATGGAGAGTATATAGTGAAACTGAGGAGCTGCAGCACTATGGTAAAACAAAGATAGTCTCTTTCACTGTCTAACTACTTTTATCCAGTCTCCCTTTCTAATTTAATTCTAAAGTCAATGAGTCTAGTAAGCCTTAGAATTTTCTTAGAATTTCAATAACAGCATAGATATGTCTTACAAGATTTCTTGAACCTTCCTCCCAAGCAGTCAGTCCCCACCTATGTTAGCCCGCAGCCTTTCTGTGACAGCCTCAAGTCTGGTCTCATCTACTGGATGATTTTTGCCCTGAAAACTCATTATAGCCAATAAACATGGACCATTGAGAAGACATGTAAAACTCATCTGGATAATAGAGAGAGTGTTTTTACAAACTAGCAGCTTCTAAATACCCATCTCTTTAATGATTTACATTACTCTTATTTCAGTTTAAAATAATTCAGGGAAAAAATCTCAGATAACTGAAATCTACAAATTGTAGTTCTTTTGGAGATGTTTTCACTGACAAAAAGAATTACATTCAAGTCCACTGCTGACTAGTTAGTCCTGCTGTTATAAACCTGGGGCTGGCTCTTAATTTTTCTTATTCAATTTTTCTTCCAATAAAACTCTGAATGACTTCTGCCTGGTATACAGCTCAGTTCATCTCCAGTTGACTCCAGTAGAGTTCACACATGTGTAACATAATCAGCACAGAGAGGCTTGAGAGAGTTCACATGAAGCTCTATTTTTAACACATAAAGTGACAGCAAACGTAATCAGTGAACCTCAAAAGAGAAATAAAAAATCAGACTGAGATTTAAAGTAATGTCAAAGTGAATATTTTCCAACCCAGCAGATTTCTTGTTTGAGCATTCAAACCCAGTGTGCTAATAACTACTTAATACAATCAGATCAAGCAAGGCATGTGTGGTCTATCTAGACTTTAGTAAAGCTTTAACACTGTTTCCCACAGCATTCTCCTGAAGAAAAAGGCAGCTCATGGATGGGCGTACACTTCACTGGATAAAAAACTGGCTAGATGGCTGGTCCCAAAGAGTTGTGACAAATGAAGTTAAATCCATTAGGAAGCCAGTCACAAATGGTGTTCCCCAGAACTTGGTATTGGGGCCTGTTCTGTTCAATATCTTTATCAATGATCTGGATGAGGGCATCAAATGCACACTCAGTAAGTTTGCAGATGACACCAAGTTAGGCAGGAATGTTGATCTGCTTCAGGGTAGGGAGGCTCTACAAAGAGTCCTGAACAGGTTGGATTGAGGGACCAAGGACAGTGATATGAGGTTCAACAAGGCCAAGTGCCAGGTCCTGCACTTGGGTCAGAACAACCCCAGGGAACACTACAGGCTTGGGGAAGAGTGGACGGAAAGTTTCCAGGCAGAAAGGGACCTGGGGGTTCTGGTTGGTAGCCGGCTGAATACAAACCAGCAGTGTGCCCAGGTAGCCAAGAAAGGCAACAGTATCTTGGCTTCTGTTAGAAATAATGTGGCCAGGAAGACTAAGGAAGTACCTCTGTACTCAGAACTGGTGAGGCTGCACCTTGAATACTGGATTCAGTTTTGAGCCCCTTAGTACAAGAAGGACACTGAGGTGTTGGAGCATATCCAAAGAAGGGCAACAAAACTGGTGAAGGGTCTAGAGCACAAGTCTTACAAGGAGCAGCTGAGGGAACTGAGGTTGTTTAGCCTGGAGAAAAGGAGACTCAGGGAAGATCTTATGACTTTCTACAACTTCCTGAAAGGAGGGTGTAGTGAGGTGGGAATCAGTCTGATCTTCCAAGTAAGAAGAGACAGGACAAGGAAACAGTCTCAAGTTGTGTCAGGGGAGGATTAGGTTGCATATTAGGAAAAATTTCTTCACAGAAAGAGTTGCAAAGCACTGGAACTGGAAACGTTGGAGTAACCTGGAGGTATTTAATAGACATATAGACCTGGTACTTAGCAACATGGTTTAGAGGTAACCTGGCAGTGCTGGGTTAATGGTTGCATTTGATGATCTTAAAATCTCTTCCAACCAAAACGATTCTATGGTGTGGAGTAGAGGAAGGAGCTCTCAGGTACAGTCAGGAAATGCTAGGTGCTATATCCCTTAAAAAGAAGGAATCTAAGAAGCATTAAGTGCAATTCTTGACAGTACAAGGACCAAATCTGTTCAGTCGTGTTCATTTTTCAGCTTCAGAATACTGCTCATTTGTTGCAGACCCTCTCTGTTGATCTCACTGGGAAAATGAACAAGCAAGTAAATAAGGTGGACTGTTAAAGAGTAGATGCCTTACTCAGCAATTAAAAGTTATGCTGAGTTATCAGTTACTCAAATTTTGCTGTGTAATAGCAAGTCCAGATGTGAGAGAGGACTAGTAATCTCATCAGCAAGTGACAGCATTTTCTTAGCAATCCTTATGAAAAACCAGGCCCATTCCCCACAGCCATGGACTCCAAAGTCTGCACTTTCCCCAGCAGGGATATGAGCCATGCCCTCAGGCTTCCACCCATCAAGATAAGATACACAGGGAGAAAAAGAAAGGGTTTAACAGAAGCTTTGTGACCCACATACTTTTCACCTGCTTTCCTGACTGTGGCCCACTTACATATCTCATGCTCAAAGTACACAATTAAATGTAGATGTTCACTTTGTGAATGCCTTCAACTGAACTAAGCCCCTAAGGAAAAACTATTTATCTCATCCTAAAATAGATCTTTTAAAGAAAATCCCCCAAAAGTTCTATTTCCCTCTGTTGACTATAAAAAGAGTAGCTTAAATGGAGACATCTACAGCTAGGCAAAACACTCCCAACCCAAGCATCATCAGTGTTTAGAAATGGACAGGACCCAAGTATTTGCTGGGTGAAGCAGACTTTATCTATGCCTGACGTGTCCTTAATGAATACATGAGTCTATAGATGGGCTAATGTGCTAAGCTGTCCATCAGCTTTGTGTTCATGTCAGGATGCATGTGTGAGGGTTGACTATGGATAGTAAATTAATCTAGTCCCCGGGGCAAGATTCAGCTTTGAGTTAATAAGTTCATCTACCCTAAATCTTCCTCCACAGTTCAATGATCTATCAGGGTTTCACAGCATCCACATACAAAAGCATTCCCCTCCAGAATTTTATCCCTTCAGACTTTCAGCCCTGGTATTACCTGCCAGTTTAGCAGGAATTGTGACCTTAACTGTGCGATGGAAACCGGCTTCAGAGAAGGCACGACTGCTCTGGGAGGGATCTGTAGATAAAAGGGCCGATGAAAAGCTCTTTTTGGGACTTTCTGAAGCCAGGAAAAGCCCTTTGCCTGTGCAGGGGGATGTCGGTTGGTGGGCGGGCAGCTGAGAGATCCTGAGATAATTTTTCAAACAATCATGAGTCTCCATGTCAGAGTCCTGACCTAGAAAATCTCTAGAGAATGACATCAGCAGTTATCTACCTATCATATTTTACTTTATGCAGTAATATACATGTCCTATTTCTTTGGGATGAAACTCTCAACATTAGGAAACTATTATTATGATTATTCATGAAATAGTGGGAAGCACATCTGTTAGAGTAACATTTACATATTAAGTCTGAAGAAAGTAAACAAACCCTAGACATTACAGACAGCTCTGATCTAAAGCTAAACCAGCCAGCATAGGGCCAGCTCAGGGATTGTTATGCCTCTGTATTTATTTCCCTATATTATAGGTTAAGTGATGTGGCAGCCTTTCTAAAAGGCTCCTGTTGCCCATCTCTACATACCTACTCTGTAACTAAATTAAATATTTTCTGTTGCCATGGCTACTGGTCCCCTTTTATATTTTTCTGCCCTTCTTTTGCTTCCACAAGCAACAATACCTGCTAACCAATTAAATACAGGGAAAGTAGGAAGACAAGAGTTTCACATGTCCTCAACTCCAGCTCATTTGAATGCTGAATGGCTACCAAGAATAAGAGGACTTTCAAGTTTAGAGGTTTCTGACTGAACTAATAAAAATCACAGAAATTTCAGAGCAGTGGGATGTGTGCAGGGCTTTTAATGCATGATAACATCTTAGGCAGCTAGCAAAGTATCCTGGAGTGGTGCAGCAATTCCGATCAAGTTTTAACTCTTTCATTCAGACAATCAGAGATTATCCTCACTTCCCTGGCTCAAGCTCATTATGTTAAATAAACTCCCTTCAGAATGGGGCAGGCCTGGATAACCTTGATTATCTGAGTGACTAGCTGTCAAACCCAGACAAGAGTATTAATGGTTCTGTGTTCTCCGTGGATGCCACAGTAAAGCATAGGAGGTGGAGAAAATCAATAGAGAAGGGCAAGGAATTGTGCCCAAGTGTTGTGCCTTCTCCATTCTCCACTTGCCCCTGATACAAAGATTTCCATAATGCAGAAGTCATTGCAGTGAGCTTTTCTTACCTGGCCATTGTTTCAGTGGGAAGACTACCAACTCAGCAGCGAAATCCATCCTCAATTTTCTCTGGCAAAATATGTCTCTTTACTGCCACAGACTCACAGCTGACTCATGCAGGCACAATCAAACCCTTAAGCAATTAAACTACTTTGGCCTTTTTAAAGCAGTTTAAGAGACAGATCCATTTCAGTACAATTCAAACAGCACAAAGAAAAGCTTTTATTATCCTGATTTACTGAGTTTTTCCATTTCTCTTTTATTTAAGTCCAATGTCTTGCATTCAATTTAATGACAATGATTCTGTAATGCATAAAAACACCCTATGACTATTAAAGGAACATTTATTGGTGTCTAATAAGAGACAAATCAACTTTTCATTTAAGTACCTCAAAAATAACACAAGCTATAAATGGTTGATTATATATTTAATGATACTGTAACTTATATTTACCAACACAAAAAGCTTTCGCATTTCTAATTTAACAGTATTGTCCATTGTTATCATTAGGGAAAATGTTTATTTTTATTCTAATTGGAAGCAGCAAGTTAAAATCCATCTTCATTTAGAAGCAAATAACACTGCTCATTGACAGACTAATGACAGGCTAGAGTTTTAGGAAAAGACTAAAAGCCACATTTATTGAGGGGTATAGGAAAGGGAGAGAGGTAAAGACTATCCCACATTTGAAGCGGACACCAGTGTTAATTTGATGTTCATCTCAATGTCCCCCAGGACACAGATGCATTGCATAGTGCTGGGGTCCTTCTGTGGATTCAGACTCCATGGGAGATTTCTCCTAGGGAGTTTTCTATCCTGGGCCTAAGGAATCTCTAAATATTTTAATTTTGATCAGGAGTCGTCCTACATTACTTTGTACAGTTGTGCTTTACTTGCAAAGATACTGAAATGAACAGGTATGGTGATGGCAACCACTGATTGTAAATTACAGAGATACAACTGTCTGTGGTGACGTATTCTGTGTGACCATGATGGCAAAATACCAGCGCCTTGCTGCTTCTGATTCACAATTCCTGCATTTTCTCTCTTTACCTCCTTCCATTTCTAAGACAGTTCAGAGTTGATTTATTTTATATCATCTGCAACTGGCTCTAAGGAAAGGTAAAACACCATGGATATGATTCACTGTCAAGCTTATTTTCTTTCCGAAGAATTAATTTAACTTTAAAAGCAAAGGATAGGACAGCTATTGAACCAGTTAAATGATTTTAAAATTGTTTGATCCATCAACAGGCATCAACACCAAGATTAAACCTACAAAAAGGCAATTGCTTTAATTATTTTTTTAAAAACCCATGAGAAGTTTTTTACATTTGAGACAAAGATCAAAGATGCTGTAAAATTTACTGTCCCTTCATTTAACTGGGGAGCATGGTAGAGTGGTGTCTTGGTGTGGATGCTGCCATTCCTGACACCCTGTTACCTTGCTAGCACAAAACAGACAGTGATGTAATAGTGTAACACTTATTGGGAAGGATATCAAATTATTCTGCCATTTATTTGGTGAAGTTTAAACACATCACCATTGAGGTTATTCTGTTTTACTTACACATCTTGACTTCCCTGTACCCTTCCTTTGCAAAGTTTCTCTCTCATAAAAGGTTTGCATTTACCTCCATGTTCAAACCACTTTTCACTACACTGTTCAGTAATGTAAATTATTCAATTCACAGCTAAGATTCAAAGCCATAAATATGGAGATTTGTAATTTTCTACAGCCCACACATGTTGCAGAAAGGCATATTGAGAGAGTCTAGGGAGAATAAACAGGCAGTGGTCCAAGTGATTCCTGCTCTCCTGATTTTACTTGCATTCAACCTCCTATATTGTCCTGCTTCATTTGTGTCATTCCCCCGTTGCATTCTGTTTATCAGTCAGATTGAACTTATGGGGAAAAAAATGTTGATCATTCAGTCTCACAATCAAGTTACTAACAGCATCAGATGGTACATACACACTTGCTCCAGATGAAAAGCATATATATTAGTATCCTTTCCTAAATATGGTCTAAATTTCCAGCAATTACAGTTGATTTACAGTGCCTGGTATTGGAGGGCCAATATGAGCCTGATCACTGAAGGAAGGGAAGACTCAGCACTTGTTGGGTTAACAAAAAAAAACCCAAAACCAGCAAAACAACAAAAACCGCCCCGACCGGCCCACGACCAAACACAAAAACACATACCAGAAAACAAA
>JANHGN010019090.1:920-60161 GCA_024605025.1 Megaceryle maxima | reverse complement strand
TTTTCCTCTCCTTCCTTTTCCTCTTATTTCAGGAATTCTTTTTTCTGTTTATTTTTGAAGGATCTTCTATAATTAGAACGGAAGTTTTCTGCAGGGATGCCTCCAGGTATGCTCCCACGACTGGGCTTTACCTGCAAATGTGGCAAGATGTCACTGAAAGAGTTTTATTTAATTCACTATTGGAAACCTCGGTTTTGCAGGTACATGTGGACAGATTAAAGAATGGTGGCTTTAGGCATAAATTTGCATAAATACATAAATTAAGTAGTAGTGACTAATGATAAAATGAATATAAAATGCTACTGGATAATGTCCTGCCTAGTCTTTGATGAGAAGGCAAAGTACTGTAAGGGTAGGTGGGCTGTGGGAGGAAGCCTAAAATAGAGGGGGAAAAGGGTGTAATTTACGCTCTTTAAAAGTGCTCATGTGTAAAAGAGAAAAGGATGAGGAAATTGGCTGGAGATGGGTATAAAAGGAAAAGGTCTTCTCATTTCCTCTGAAGCACAAAGTGACCAGACCATGTGTTGATTCCGCAGAGGCCACCACCAAAATACTCCCATTATTCAGTTAGGTTGAGAAGTAACCCTGGAAGGATTTCACTCTGCTGTTGAAAAATCAGGTGTTGCCTTGATTTAAAAAATCTGAACTCATGAAAAGGACCTTTCCAAAACATGCTCACGTTAAGGGACAAGGGCATGAATTCTTTTGAAGCTCTTGGTAAGTAGAGTCACAAGCTTCGTACATCAACTACTTAATAATCTTAATTTGTGTTTGAGTGAGTGAAGTGCCAGAGAATGTAGTCTATTGTGTCTCTGAAAAAAATTACAATTTAGTGCTAACTATGCTAAATACTTAAAAAAACCCCAACAAAACAAACACAGAACGAGCCAAACAACCAACCCACCAAACAAACAAACCCCAAAATACACACAACCCCTACCTCCAAAACATCAAAACTCACTGTGCATCTTTATTAGATATGGAAGAAGAGAAAGACTACTTTTTTTCTTCTTGCTGTGAAATGAGTTTGTGTTTTATAGACTATAACAGTTGAAAGTTGACTATGGCCAGTGTAGCCTCTGATTTGGTTTTGTGAGGGGGAATCTGACACGCAGGAGGAATATGTAGAATTTAATGCAGATCATCTTAATTCCATCCAGGTTCTGGATATATGCTTATTTGTACCAGGTGCAAATTCATCCCAGAATATTCGTCTAGGTGTTGTTTTCTGTAGCTGGTAATGTGAAGTTTAAGGTTTTGCATGGTGATTATTCTTCTTATGGTTCATATAATTATCACACAGCAGTGGTACAAATACTGCTGGATTCTCTAAACCAGACTCCATTAAAATTTGATGGTGTGCTGGAATGCAGCAATGCTTTAGTCGTGCAAAACCCCCCTATAATTCTAAAGATACTGAGCAAATACGTACTCTTTCAGCTTTGTTTTTTTTCTTTCAGTGGGGGGAAAAAATCCCCAAGAATCAGTAGAATGAATTTCTAAACCTATTGAACTCCTGTCAAAATTATCACTAGCTGTGCTGCATGTGGCTTGTAGGAATTCTTTCTCGTAATAGTATTTATTTATTGTAGCTTTCAGAATGTGGCTGGTCATTTTTATATATATTTGCTTTTTAGTTGGGTGATAGTCTTCATGTAGAGGAAGTCCACTGTTTTCAGAATAACATATGCACGTGTACATATATGCACATGTATATTTAAGGATATTAATATCTATATTAATCCATCAGTGATACGGTTCAGTTATTTTTGACAGATTTATTGATTGTGTCTGCTGCGAGTGCTGTTTCTTTTTTTTTTTTTTTTTTTTTACTGGAAATTGACACCCACAGTCAAACTGGGAAGGATGGATGCCATAAAAATGGCAATTTTTCACTGCTTTTTGTAATTAATCCTTTTGTATCGACAATTTCCAGGAGCTGTGTTGCCAGGAGTGTTCTTTATCACTGGACAATTAAGCAGCTGGCTTGAAAAAATAATGCTGGTTTTGGAAACTGCCGTGTGACGTTTGGAAATAAATGGCTCTGAACTGTTTTCTTACTTGGGTTTTGGCTTTGATTAATACTCCCAGATGTCCTTTGCTTTAGGTAATCTTTGCCTGCTTTGACTGTTAGTGTCTATTACAGGGTACAATACAAAGATGGTGTTGAACACTTGGGTCTTCCTGATAGTAGTAACGTGCCTATATATATATTTTTGAGCCTTGCTTGCCGATGGGAATTAACATGGAACTTGTCAGAATTTAGGTCCTCCAAGATCTCCTGCTATTTGTTTTTGCTATAACCATTGTTGGCATCTCTCTAATATTAAATGAGCTTTTCATTGTTGTAACAAGTTCTGCTCCCCCCCCTCCCCTGACCACGGTCTCTCTCATGTGATGTCTCACTCTAAATTATTTTGAGGTTATTTTTGTTTTACTGTCTGATAGGAAAGGGTAGAGCTGGTTCCTTTTTAGCTGCTCTGCGGTGAACAAATCCACTGGTTATGTAACTGGACCTAGAAAAGAAGAGAATGGGGGATGTCAGGGAAGTCTGTCTATAAATATGCTGCATAACCAAACTTTTCTAAATGAAGTGCTGCAGTTCTGCAAGTGAAATAAAGCAGTTGCTGCTGAATGTGTGCTGTAGAGACAAGTCTTACAATGCTCTTCATTTGTTGAGGTTTCTTTGCATTAATTAAAATTGGGGGAAAACCGAAGTATTTTAATGTGACCTTCATTTGGCATTTGTTTTAACTTTTCTTCTCCTATTTTATTTAATTCTTCCACTTCTGTTGTTCAATTAGTGTTTGACCCCTTTAGCAGAGATGTAAATTAAATGACATTTCAATGCCATCCCATATTTAAAATACTGTGTTAGTTGTGGATCATAAAGGATGATCTTCGTTCTTTAGCTAATTTATTCATTTAACAATTTCCCTCCAGAAGTTCCAGCAGAAGGCTCTGAAGCAAACTAAGCAGAAGAAATCCAAGTCGGCTGAATTTCTGATGGGTGAGCCTTGCTTGATGAGTTATTGCTCATAATTTGTGTAAGGATTAATTAACTAATTACAGACAAATGGCTGTGGGCGAAATTTTGCTCTTGCTTGTCAGGGTGCAATTTGTAATTATTTTAATCATTTATTCTTTTTTTTTTTTTTTTAGAGTTAATTTTAACCTAATTCTGTTTTGGCGACATTTGAGGACGATACACTTGAGTCTTTCAGCAAAGGAATTACTAGAAGGAATTTTCTGCTTGTCATTGAAATACACTTTGCTATAATGTGCTCTTCTGACCTCCTTGTTTTCTATAGTAAAAGAAGAGAGAGCAGCAACAGAAGGCATTGAAAATCCAGCTTTTAACATCAGCAGCACAGATCTTTCAGCATATCAGCCTTCAGAAGAGAGAGTTATTAGACGTGACAAGCCAGATAGCACCCTTGCAGCTCACCAACAAAAACTCGGGCTGCGAGCCCATGCTGAACCAAGAGGTGAGACATCAAACCTGATCAGCTTCAAACGCGGCGACAGCCCCTGTGCTCCCCATCCAACCTGCACGCCGGGCGTTCCCATCCCGACGTGTCCAAACAGGCGGCCCCTGCAAACCCTGGGTGGGAAGTGCAGAACACAGCTGAAAACATCAGCTCTAGAAATAGTTAGAGTTGTGAGCTCTTGTCTCTGTGCTCAAGTTGATTCCCTGTCACGGGGCTCCCCAGCAGATAGGTTGTGTGGGGGGAGCTCAAGGGGCAGGTTCTCATGGTAGCGCTTCCCCGTCGGTTGTGTTGGGTTGGATTTCGGAGGCATTGCAGCTGGTCCGAGCACACAGATGCTGCTCCTGAGTGTTCAGGAGGTTTAAACAGCTTACAGATCCCTGATTGATTGTTGTCCTTAGGTCTCCCATATGCCCTCAGTCAATCAGCATCTTGCCTCTGTTTTGTCTTTTGTATTATTACTATTTTTTTTTTTTCCTCAGCCAGTGTTGCTCAGATGCTTGGAGCAGAGAGTCCTGTTTGCTTGCCTTGGCCAGGGGGGAGTGATC
The DNA here is from genome assembly GCA_024605025.1 of Megaceryle maxima. Classification (NCBI taxonomy): domain Eukaryota; kingdom Metazoa; phylum Chordata; class Aves; order Coraciiformes; family Cerylidae; genus Megaceryle; species Megaceryle maxima. Next base: position 56,125 of record JANHGN010019090.1, on the reverse strand, counting down.
CTGGTGTTTTTTAAGCTCAGATTTGATGCAGCACCCAAAAGAGTCATTGCCTCAGGAAGCAATTTCTGTTTATTGTTTAGATTTATTCAAACTCTTAAGGATCTTTGCTGATGTGATTTTTTGGATGTCTTTTAACCTATTACTTAAGGACTCCATTTTGGATTATTATTACTGCTGGTTGTCACAAATGGTTATTTTTACTTAATCCAGTGAGGAAGAAGGTGAAGAAAAGAATTTAAAGGCAGGTTGTGAGCTACATGAGGAAAATCTCGGGCCAAGCCTTAATGTAAAAGCAAAAATGCCTGAATTCAGTCTCAAATCTTCCCTGAACGATGATAAAAAAGATAACTTAGTGCATTGGACTGTGTGGTCTCATTAATTTCAAGTGGACTGTGCGCATCCCTGAATATGCAGATGTGCAACCCAGGCCCAAAACCTCCCAAGGTAACTGGTATGACTTTGAAAACTCCTGTTCACCCAACATTTCCCATTGAACTCGCACACCCAGGTATTTGAAGCGGGGAAGCGCAGGCTGGTGAGCAGAACTTCAGGCATTTGCTTTTAAAACACCGGACCTTGTTGCATTTAGATTTTAACCTTCTGGGAGTGGAGAGCCCACGGCTCTTAATGGCCCTTTGCAAAATTAGTTTTGGCTTCCCATTTAGCCCTCATGTGACTGTGGAGCGCTGCGCTGAGCAGGAATTCTTCGTCTTTCCTTTGCAGCCTGTCAGAACAGTGATTAAGCAGACAAAGGGATTGATTGTTTTTTAATGAAATACTCTATCTGGCAAAAAATGAAGTCGGGCTCACTGGAGACTATCCACGCTTTCAGTCGCCTCTTCAGAAATTCATGAATAGTTCCCTCAAGAAAACAACGCTATTTTTTTTTTTTTTATAAAAGCCTGAAATGTGTTTTTAAACATTTTGATTTTTCATCCTAAGTAGCATTTTGTTCAAAGAAATAATAAAAAAAAAAAAAACCAACAAAAACCAACCAACAAACAACCCAAACCCTAACTAAATAATATAATCTTTGTGGAAGGAGTAGCAATTGTTACATTTTGCCTGGAATGTGATGCTGTGATGCACCGCTGAGCGTTGCTCTGATGGGAGAGGGAAGCTTGCTGAGAGTTGGGAAATTTTTGTTTCCCAATACTGTCTCTTCCCTCCTTGACCTTCTGTTCATCCAGTTAACCAAAAGATCAGCTATTCACGTAGCTCTGCCTCTAAGTCATGCAGCTATTAAAGAAAATAATCATCCATTTATACCATCATAAAGAAGTCTAGATTGGAACAGACGTCTAGAGATCATTTGGCCCAACCTTGCATTAAATTATTTGTAGTCTAACTTATGTCAGGACTTGTTTGGCAGTCACAGGGGCTAGTTCAACTTTATTAAGGGCTGCTCACAAAACAACAGCTTCAACCTTGTTCTGAAATGTGGGAAATATACCCCAACAAACTGAACTAAACCTTCTGGTACCTCACCAGCTAATTTTTTTCCCCATTCCCAAGTGGAACAATATTTCATTAAAGAGGGAAAGGGAAAAGTCAACTGCATAGGTAAATGCAGCATCACAGGAATGTAGTAATGTATCAGTGGTTGTATTTCACAGCCCTTAGTGAAGACTCATTCTGCAGGTACCTTATCCCTTCATGCAGCAATCTGTTGTGGACTTTTTTTAATCACAGAAGTCTCTTTTTAAATGTGTTTAGATTTTATTCCTTTTCTTCCCTAGGAGGCAAAACTTTCAGCCCACACTGGAAGCTCTTTCCCTAGGAGGGGGTGACTGCACACACCGACGTGGCTTGTTGTCCCCAAATTGGCTATGCCAATCAAATGACTCCTTTTGCCAGGTTTCCTCACCTCAAGGGCAATGCCTGCCAAGCACAGCAGCACAGCCTGGGTAAAATAAACAGGCTTTAGTCCCCTCCACTGCTCCTTTTCACTGTTCTCCCCTTTTCATCCCCAGATGCCAATAAAATACTTCTCCTTTTGGGGTTCCCTCCACAACTCTTGGGTGCTCTTCCAGCCCTCAGCCTTCAGGCTTAGGTTCATTTACTCAATGGGGAATGGCATTTGTCAATCCAAACACCTGGCGTTCAACTGTACCATTCAAAACCAGTTATAACCTTAAGCACAATTATTTAATCACGGTGTTTAGCAGATTACAGGTTGAAAACCCTATATAAACATCCAGCTGGCTTTTCAGGCTATGCACTTGAAGGCAGGGCACGGCGATGGCATTGCCTTCCCATTATCTTCCCACCCATCGCCCGTGTCGTTAATGGCAGCAAATAATAGCTACAGGGGTTGCTATCGGTTCCCTCATCTCACAGCAGTGGCACAGCCCGTTCCTTTGGCAGCAGCTGCTGGAGGGAAGTGTTCTCTAGAAAAACCTTCACCTACTTTTTGAGCTGCCTTCTCTCACACCTCCATGCTCAGGCTAGCAGGCAGGAGTGTGAATAGTCAGCTGCATGCTCAGGACAGCCTGAAAAACAGCTACGTCTGCAGGGGAGGCTGCTCTGTACAGCACGCAGCACTTGGAGGTGAAATAGCCAGTCCATGACATTGCAACAGGTTGGCCTCTGAACAGCTTAATTCACAGGTATATTTGTCCTATGTGAACTTGCCCTTGCCTCAGATAACAGAACCTCTCCTGAAAAGGGGAGTTTGTGAACCCATTCTTGTTTTCACAAAACTGAGAAAAACTTTCCACTGATACTTTTTTTTTTCCCACCCCCTGAGGCTTTTTCACTTTTCAAACCAGATGAATGGGGACTGTTCTTGTGACTCAAAGTGCAAGGCTCCTGCATCCTTTGGTTGTGGGGAGACTGAGGCAGAGTGTGAGGCCTTATCTTCGGTCACCCTGCAAGTCTGTGATGGAAATAGAAATAAAACTTCTGGTCCCTAGCGCGTTGCTCTTAGGCCAGTCTATCTCATAGTGTCTTATTTCCAAAAATTCTGTATTTTATTGTCATCATCAGTAGCTTGTTGTTCACGAATAGGCCATAGAGTAACTCTGCTATATGCTTTCCATCATCACTCATATGGTGAAGATCTAGTCCTGCTGTTAAATGTTCTAGTGATCCAGGGGAACTGGCTCTTTACCCAGAATAATTTCCTGATTTTTCAGCCAGCTAATTGGTTGTAGCAGCTTCTACCCTATTTTCTCCTCTTCATTCCATGCTGACTTTGCTGATTCCTCCTATCACCTTCATTTCTTTCACATACTGCTTGTGAGATGAAGGTCCTCTAGCAGTGGCTTTCTTTGCCAAATTTGTTTCTGAGAGTTTCCTAGTTCCTGAATCTGACCCACTCAGCAAATATTGAATTTGGCAGAAATTTTCCTGCTGGCTGACCCGATGGGAGGTTTAATATATAAATTACTCTGGGAAAAACATTTGGGGTTAGGTGACCCAAACTTGGTGTGACAGGAACCTGTGTCCACCTGCTCCTCAATTGCCAGGCACCTGGTCTCAAGGTGAGCCAGTATTGTTTTTTGTCTTTCCTCCAGAGCTGTTTAAACCCAGACCACTTCGTAAAGTACCCTGAAGTTTAGCTTGACTTGGTGCAGCCTTTGCCTGGTATAAGGGCTTCTGGCAAAATGTCATGATGGAAGCACTAAACCTCCAGGAATATGCTGTCTTTAGCTGAAGGCAGAATACAGGGACAATTGCTCACCCTCAGAGGGGTGATGTGCATCACAAGCAAAGCCTTAACACAAGACTAGTGTACTTAAAATTTTATCATAAGCTTGTAATGCAAATTTTAATCTATTTTAGCATTCGATACGTTGTCCTTAGCTGCTGTGAAACATGCAGGTGATTCATACCAGTTTGTATCATTTTGTGTTCACCAGACACAGAACTCCACAGATTTGGTCCAGATAATCCTGAGAAGAGCCCCATGGGATGGCACCGTTCAGATGTCTACAAGACAGGTAAAATTTCTATCCCAACCATACGGAGGGAATATATGTCAGAAGAAATTAGACTGCTATCTTTCTGTGGTGCTGACCATGCAAGCATGAGGCTTTTTAAGCATCCTTCCCCTACGTGGTCTGCCTTGTACCTTGGTGGTTTCATAGGCACCTCTGAAGACTGTGATGTTCTGTGGCTTTTCCATGGAAGGTGGAAAAAAAAGACTGATTTTATTCTCCTGTATGCTATGCACTCATACAAAGGGCAAAGGCAATCTGACCCTAAATGTTGATGATTAAAATTTCCTCCAGATGCCAAGCAGCATTCTTTTCTTTCCCCCTCCCCCCCATCATCCCCAATACACAAATCTTTTTTCAAAACTAGATTAACTCCTGGAATCAAAAGCTCTAATTAATTCTACCATTTTTATCTGCAACAGGCACTGTTAACAGCTCATATCATGCTCCAATAAATTTGCCCACAGAGATTTATAACATTTGGGGGGGGGGTGTTGGGGAAAGGAGAGAAAATAAGCACTTTCAATTGACGACCAGGAAGTATTCTTCTAATTAGCTGAGGTACAGCACGGCGTTAACGTGGCTATACTGCTTCTGGAAGGAAATTAGTGTCTCTATGTGGTGCACCACCTCCTAGTTGCAGAGCCAGGTTGGATGTATCTAATGTGGTGCTGCTTGAGTCCTGTGGGGAAAACCCCCCTGTAAATAAGAGCAGTTCTGCTCCTTATCAGGAGCCAAAGCAGAGAGAAGGTTTTGCTAAGGAACAGTTACTGCCGAAGGTAATTCAACTGTGGCAGGGCAATATAAGCCCTTTCTTGTTCAAGAGTGTAGCTGGGTGAGGATCTTGACCTGGGAATAGGCAGACAAAAAAAGGGCTTTGTGAAGGAGCTGTGTGAGATATCAACTTGAGAGAAATTACCAGCAAATGCACTGAATTCAGTCTGTTTGCAGAGAACTGGAGGTTGAGGCTTTTTGAACTTAATTTAATTCCAAAGAGGCAGTAGGTACCCACTGGAGAGACAGTAAACACAGATGATGAAATGGGCATCTGCTGGAAACTCACATTTGTGCTGCAAGTGAAGGAAATGGGAGCTCGTGATGCTGGCTATTCGTGTTGGACAAAATGATTTGCATAAAGGATGGGACCAGAAATATGAATCAAAAGCATCCCCTTTTTTTCCTTTAAACAACGGCAAAGTTTATATCGAATAATTCAAGTTCTGTGTATGTGGTTCCATGCTTTCTGATTCCAACAGGGACTTGAAATGAAAATGCCAAACTCGGTAGGCAGGGCATGATGGATCACCATGTATGCATAGGAATAAAAGGGTTGTCATTGGAAGTAATTTTGCGTTGAATTACACAATGTGTAATCCAATTGAAATCAGCAGAACGGCACAAGGTGTAATGTAGTGTGCAAAACGTGATCCATCGCAGGCAATTTCGACAACAGGGATCCTTGTACCGCTCGTCTAAGTAATGTGCTAAAATTGAATTTGTGAAAGGTAAAGGGAGAAGAATTGTGAAGAATGGATGCGTTTTATAATTGGGAAATACTCTTTCAGAAGGTGACTGAATATTTTTAAGGTGAGCTTATTACACTCAAAAACTGTTTGTTTCATAAAAACCCCTCAAAATTCAGCCAGATCCCTTGCTGGAATAGTGTGGGGCCAGCTGAGCCTGCCAGCCTGGGAGCAGAGCCCTCAGTATCCATTTTCCTTGTGGACACGTGTCACATTATCTAGTAACATTCCTAAATAAACTCTATCAGTATCAGTAAATCTTTGCTCACGTCTTCGACCAACAGCGTTTCCCCAGGACGAGCAGCAGGTCTTCCACTGGTGTCCCTTGGCACAGTGCCCTCTGTTGCCTGCAGGAAAAGAAAAAAAAAAATAGAAATAATAATAAGAAATTATTTCCTATGCTATACTTTTGCTGAAACAGCAGTAAATGTGGTAAGTCTTTGGGGGGGGGAAGAAAAAAAGTGGGTGCAGTGTGGTGTTGTTGGTCTGCGCTGCTCAGGCTCAAGAATGGCCCCTTTGCCAGCATCTCATCAAAGCTGACAAGGGAGTTTATTCAAGGCTTGCAATATAAACATAAGACACAGTTATGTCTTTCCTTATTACATGCGGTCTCCGCTGAGGATAAGGAAAATGTTATATGATACCTTTAAAACTTCAGCTCGGTGATGATAGTATTGGGTTTTCAAGTTCTAATCCACTGTCCAGTCACTTGCTTAATACTCTTGGATTTAAGGATGCCATTAGCACACATTTTTTCATCGTATTCTGCCTGGTACTCATAAAAATTCTAAGCTCTATGTAAAACACTCTGCCCCTGCCTTGTATTTGGTGATAATCTGGAATAAATTTGTGCTTCCCAGGAATCTTATTTTTGATCTATATCTAAAATAATATAGATAATATTTCTCTAGATAATATTTCTCTATACGTATAATATAGATGATAACATTAGATGTAAATCTAAAATAGTAATAATGTCTTAATTAAGGCATTCAGCTTCTATATGTAACCTATCTCAACCTATATAAATTAAATTAAAGGCATTTGTAATGGCCACAAGCTGAGGTAAACGTAGCAGATATCATGGTTCAGTAATAACAATTAAAAATCCAAACTAAAATTTCTGCTTAACTCAATAGTAATTCTGTTTTATTTTTCTTGCCAAAATGAGAACAGGAGTTGACTTTGTTTTGTGGATGACGTATCGATTCACCACGTTCTTCAAAACATAACTTTCCTTTTTAGTGTCTTCATACCATTTAGATGGGAGTAAATTTAACACCGCAAATTTTGGGGATAAAACCTCAAAATGTTTTCCTGTGAAAGATGTAAACTTTCTTCAATTATTTTCCAGTTTTAAATCATTAAATTAGAACCTATAAATTCACTGGAAATCCAGTCAGTTTGTCACTGTGCAGGAACTCTCATGGTTTAGTGCGGTTTTGGTTGAAGATTTTTATTTTTTCTTTGCTTCTGCATTTGAGATTATTTATTTATTTATTAAGGAGCAGTCTTCTTTCACCTCTCCTATGCTTTAATTGTTTTGAATGATTGTGGTTTTTTGTCATTCTTTATAGACTTTTTTTTTTCCCCCAGAGGACAGATTAGAAGCAAAGGTCTGTTTCCTCAGTGTAGGTACTGAAGAGAGTATGTGAAAAGAGGTGAGGGGTAGTGCCTACCACAAGACTCACCATGTCTTGAGGAAGGCTGAACAAGTGAGGCAGCTGGAAATGTAGTAGGTGGGACCCTTCTTTCTCCTCCTTCCTGATCCCAAGTCTTTGTTCTTGGTGGCCAGGTGGAGGTGGGCACCTCTCTTAGAGGCAGTTCAGGTCTGACCTCTGGGTGCTGCTTTGGCTCATGCGGTTGTGTACTCATCTCAAACAAAACCTGGCACATGCTAGCACAGAACTTTACATTTGAGCTGCCTAGCAGGCCATAGCTGCAAAGTATCATGAGAAGTATCCCTAGGGAAATAAGTTCAATTCTGTTGAATAGAGACAGTGAGTGTTTGCCAGGATGTGTACTGCCAGGAACTGCTGCTGGAATCAATGCTGTGGGGAAAGGAGGAACACTGTCTCCCATCCCCGGCTGCATTGCTATGTTTCAAAAAGCACTTGAGGTCAAAATGCTGTCTCAGGCTGGAATTCCATCTTTCCAAGATGCCTCTGTCTTATGCAAAAGGCTGAGTTGCTTTACTGCTGCCCAGTAATGTTCTGCTAAGTCATTGGTAGAGACATGTGTTGACCACACTGCTGCCTGAAAAGAGAGAGCTGTTACTTAACAAGGCAAGTTTGCTCAGACCATAACCTGCCTTCTGTCTTCCAATGAAGGCTGGATCATACCAAAATTTTTGCTTTTTATCCCTTCTAAGGCCCAGCATCACTCTGCAAACATCACCAGTAAATGCTTATTCAAGCTTTTAGTAATCGGTCACCTGGCTATTAATAATTCCTTTTTTTTTTTACATTGGTCAGAAGGCACTTAAAAAATCCAACCCAGCTTTGTCTATTCTTTCATTAAACTGAAATCCCAGATCAATAGTACAGTATCAACAGAATAGTTGCCTGTCATCCACATTCCATGCTCTACCCTTGAAGTGATATTGATACAGGCTACCTGATCTCTTCGTGGAGTAGAAGATGTTGTAGAAATGTCATTTCTGTGGTATTCTCAGGGCATAGACTGTATAATTGACTACAGACATCCTAGCTTAAAAGCCGTCTTAGAGTTTCATCCAGTCCTAGTAATACATGTGCAGTCCCATGGGCTGCATCCAAGGATTATGCTAATTTTATTAGCAACTCCTCTTGCTTTAATTAAAACTGTATAAATTCCCACCTGGTCACTGTTGTGCCAACACCCTTCTTTCCATTTTTATTTGAATTTCTAGACAAGCTGTGGGTTTGCACTTTGAGCCCAATTTCCTGAGTTATCCGTTGTGTTTTCCACGTGACATAATGTCATTTTAAGAGCTGAATAGAGTTTCAGATTGAGTGAAAGGGTTGGAGCAAACCTCTGGATCAACAACCTAAGTTTTTAACATTGGCCAAGTCTTTGTAGGAGGCGTTGAAAGTAACTTGCTGTCTGAAAGCACCAAGTTGTGCGCTGCTGTTCAAAATACCTGCGAGCAAGCTCTGTATTAACATTTACTTTACTGTGTTTATACCACCAAGCAGAGCGATGTGAATTCCTTAGTGGACTGTTAATTTACATGTTATACACTTTCAAATACTTCCAAAAGCAAATGTGAAATGATTAGTAATCTGCTCGCATGCTCACAAAATGTTATTAGTGAAATGCCTTGGGCAGTGTGTTATGTTGACTAAAATTGATAATTTTAGATTTTAAAACTACAGCAACTCCCCCTGCCCTCAACAAATCTTAGGACCTGTGCAGACCTCCTGGTCACACCAGTTTTCAAGGCGTGTATTGAGCTGAAGGGCGTGGGGGAAAGAGCAAAAACCCCACCAAACCCCATCAAGAGCAGTAATCAAAGGTTTGCTGTGGTTTTGACTCTTCTGAAAAGCCTTACTGAAAGTCTTCTGTGGAGTCCTGCAGTTTAAAATAGCCTGTTATCTGGAAAATCACCCTAAGGAGGTGATCCTGGCATTTACCACTCATTTTGCTTATGTAGGTTTTAAAGTCTATACGTTGCTCTGGAGAAGAAATTAAACCTGGTTCTTTTTTTTAACTTCTGCACAACTTTCTGTCTCCAGCTGTGTGTGGTTCTGACAGAGCCAAAGCCCTGGACAAAATATCTCCTACTCCTCAAAGAAGGGTTGAGGTGGTTTTGGTTTTCTTTTTTTCTTTTTTTTTCTTTTTTTTTTTTTTTTCTTTAAAGAGCAAGCTGTTTAATGCTATTTGTCAATGTATCTCTTTTTTGAGTAATGGTTTCCATGCCTTACGGACTCAAATATAACATGACACTTCCTCCTCAATGCCAATTATTCTGTCCAGAAGAGCTACCCACAAGTCTGCTGCTCAGAGTTTCTCACCAGACCCACAGGATAAAAACCCAGGGTATTAAAACTCAATAAAAGCAGTTGTGATATTAAGACTGCAAAAAGCTTATGCGCCAGCTGACTATTGCCTCTGTGGTTGCAACGTACTTTCCAGCAATTTACATTTACTGCTAGGAAGTAAATGAATAAAGAAATGCATCATCATTTTCTTTTTTTAGCACATGGGTGAATTATTTCGCCAACATGTGAAGGGGTGTTCGTATAACATCACGGTGCTTTGTGCTAGAGAAAAACAATTACAGTGAATAAGGTAGAATGGCTCTGTTATTGCAGTACATAAGACTTTGATTACATGCTGCCAAGATTCATACCAGCCTAGTAGTTGTTGACAGATAAAGTAACAAAAATGAAACTCATTTATTTTTTCTTTATTGAGACCTCAAGGTAAAGCAAATTTTCAGTTCTTGTACTTACTACATTGAAGGAACAGAGACTGACAGTCAAAATGTGCCCGTCCAGAAATATAAATTAAACCTAGTTTCATATCAAAGTTTCATTTAGTCTCTGAAAAGGAGCTGCTGCTTGGATTATTTTTGATCCTAAACCAAATACACTGTAGACTACTATAGTGTATCTTGGATGAATGAACGCCCTTGTACATTCAGCTCGTACGTGTTTCCTGGGATACGGATCCAGGTCTAGTCAAGGAAATGTAAAATTTGTGATGGCCTTAATTATTTTACTTTTTCACTGTTTAGTACTCATTTACTGCATTTGGACACCCGACGAGGTGAGGATGGTTTTAGCAGAGTGCAGCTCTTTTGCTGAAGGAAGGATGTATTTTGAGGAAAAAGCCTTTCCTCCACTCTTGTATAAAGAAAATTCTTCTGGCTCTTACTGGGAGTTCCCTAGGCAGTTAGATGCTGCATTATTCCTTGATAAGTCTAAAAAAATAAAAAAGTATTTTAATTGTTTTTGTAAACTTGATTAGTTTCTAAAGAGCAGATAAAACTATCTGTTGAAATGGAACTTGCTAAAATGAGTGGTTTTATCCCATCAAAATCTTGGATTAGTTACCTAGCCCAACTGAATATAATTGCTGTTCAGATTAATGAGGCAGCATTCTAGTATCTCCTCTGTAATTAAACACTTCTCTGGTTGAATACAGTATTAGAGATGCACCAGACGTTGAAACCTCAGTGGTGAAATTTAAAACTGTTGAAATTAGAGGGGTCAGCTGTGAAACACAAATTCCTCTGCAGCATGGGTAATTCACTTGTACAACGTGTTTCAAGAAGAATTTGGCTCGCGTTGGGGATGCCAGATTTTAGTTTTTAATTTTTTTTTAATCTTTCCATCATCTTAATTTGAGAATTTTTTCTCATTAGTTCCTGAGTAAAAGTAACATAAAGTGCACTTGTTTCTGGAATTACCTTTTCTGACCTTTCACAAGATGATAATTGCAGTACTAGTAGGCTTAGAGGACTTGTTAAAAAAATTAAGCTTATAAAGTAGCAAAAAATGCCCCTTTGCTTGCTGGTGTCGATTTCAAAATTAACATTTTGGTTCATGTGCTTCTAATAATCGCTGACCCTTACTTCATGTGCTTTCCACAGGAAATGAATACAGCAGAAATTACTTTGACCCGTTGATGGATGAGGAAATAAACCCAAGGCAGTGTGGGATGGAGGTCAGTGAAGAAGGTGAGGCAGAATTAAGTATGTAATTTTGGTGTCAGAATATTCTTTTCCATTCATGAAAATGAGGTGACAAAGATCACATATGCAGCTCTATTTAAATATTGAGGTTTACAATTTAAATTCTAAGCCTTAACCGCTCTGAAGGCGATAGGCAATGTACGTAGGCTTTGATCAAGGACAGGGAGTTACTGCACAGGTAGAAGTGAGGCTCTGCTCTATTTGCTACCATAGCAAAACGAAGCACATTCTGAGAACGTTGTCTATGCCATCTGCTCTTTAATGAAGTTAGTCCAGAACTGAGTGCTAAGCTGCAGCTTTCTTGCAATGCTGCTCCTAAAGTCCTTCTTGGAGAGCAGTTTTATTCACACGGAGAATCACAGAATAGTAGGGGTTGGAAGGGACCTCTGGGGGTCATCTGGTGCCACCACACTGCTCTGGCAGGGTCACCCAGAGCAGGGGGCCCAGGATCTCCCAAGTCCAAGTGGGTTGGGAATCTCTCCAGAGAAGGAGACTTCCCAGCCTCTCTGGGAAGCCTGGGCCAGCCTCTGCCACCCTTACAGGAAAGAAGTTTTTCCTTATGTTCAGAGGACCTCCTGGGTTCCAGTTTGTGCCCATTGCTCCTTGTCTCTGGGCACCACTGAAAAGAGACTGGCACCATCCTCTTGATGCTTGCCCTGTAGCTCTTGATCTATGTTTTTTTTTACCGAGCTGACCTTGTGTTTGCCTATCAGTGGGAAACCCCCGAGTCCACAAAAGTTCCCAGCACACAGGGAGGCTTTTTGGCTTCATTTTGCCCCTTTAGCCGAGCTGTTGAGCTTTGCTGTCTGTGGGCAATAGTGGAGAGGGGGAGGGAGTGCCTCTGCAGAGCTGGGAGAACAGAAGTTATGCACAGGTAGGAGAGAGATTAAGCAGGAGGTATTGTCTACCGAGGAAATTCTCCTTCTCTGTCATGGCTTTTAGATAAAAAAAGGGTGGGAACGGGCCTGCCTGAATTTGCATGGACTTAAGCAAGAACATCATCATGGTAATGAAGTGCTTAGCGATGCGCTGAGAGCTTTGGCCCAGCTCCTGTTGTTAAGCAGTAACCACCCCACGGCACACAAGATCCAGTTCTCCTCTCTCACCTTGCTAGCCCTTCACCGCTTCAAACCTTGGGCTTATTTGTGCTGCAGAGAATCTCTAGATGTGCAGTTGTAGCTAAATCTAAAAAAAATTAAATAACTCTCTACAATAAGGGGTCTTGAAGTGTGTCACCTCCGAAATTCATGAGGAGCTTTTACCTTGGGTAGATAGGGAGGTTTAGGCTACTGAGGCAAAAACTTGTGACTGAGAAAAGCAGGCTGTAATGCACGTCAGTCACTGTGTATTAGGGAAAAAACCTCAAGGTTTATCAAGGGTGAATTACATTCAACTCCTACAGTTTCCCCATTTATTATATAGATCAGCAGCATAATACCTTGGAAGTCAACTTCTGGCTCAGAGGTTTTAAATGAAAGACTTTTTTTTTTCTGTTGATACTGCCTTGGTTCATCTTGTGACTAGGCTTCATGAGTCATGATTTGCTTCATAAGGAGAGAATGAAAAGTGGATTAGATTTCTCTTAACTGTACATGTATGCCTAAAATCATGTGTGGATAGAGTGGTGACATAAGCAGTATATGGAAGTACAGTTTTTATTGGGAGAAAACATTCTCTTGCCTGTGTTAAAAAAGCTGTGAGTGATGAACAGTCAACCTTAAATGTCCATTTTATTTTATTTTATTTTTAAGTTTTGGAACAGATTAAAGCTCTGAGAAAGTCCATCCAGTTCCAGGGCTGGGATTGGTGAGGTGGTTTTAGGCACTATATATATATATATATATATAGTGGGCTGGACCTGATGATCTCCAGAGGTCCTTACCTACTTCAGCCACTCTGATTCAGTGACACTAACAAAGCAGGCTCATGTCTGCTTTCCTTGCAGAAGTGTTACGTACATGGAACTACATTTGTATGTAGTAGAGTTAAAAGGACAGTGAGAACTAAGTCTGGTCCTCCATGGTCATCCCCTGCTTGGAAACCATATTTGTTCACCTCCTCTTTCCAACCAGCAGTTTGTCACTAACAAAGGGCGAAGGCAGAAAAAGGTGAAGAAATCAGGGCACACTGGAGTTATAATCTTCTTATGACTTAAGCAACTCAGGCCCAATGCCCAAAGAGAATAGCTGGTGGAAAGCAAATCTTTAGCCACTAACTTTATTGTACAGAGGTAAATATTATTTTAATGTGTTCATCATATGGGATTCTTTAATGGGTTATTCTGTGAAAATGAAGATACTGTCAATTATGTTTTCTATATTTGATAAATTAAATTTGTTCTGGAAATTTGTCTTGAGGTGATAATGCTCTGAGAACAAACACCACCCCACTGTGGGTTTGCTTCCCCCCTCCCCTCGCCAAGGGAGCGCTCCAGTGTTGTATTCTAAAAGAAACAGGAGAGGTTCCGTAGCTGCAGAAGAGGTTTGCAGACACCTCTCTATTCGAATGCTCAGTGCAACTGAAAAAATTGGCTCTGCAGGTGTTACTGGGAATTCGAGTGACTGACCAGCCACAAAATCTAAATCCATACTGGGCCATAATGACAGCTCATACCAGATCACGCGTCAGCATTGCAGGCAGCACGGTAGCATTTCTTGTAAAGATCTAAAATCACCTTAGACAAGAAATTAAGTACTTTGATTTTTATTAAGACTCAAATAGAATTCATCTGGCAATTGGAATATAAATAACCATTTTAACTAGTCTACTAGAATTAGTAAACTGGTTCCAGATCAAGGTATAATATTGCTCACTGTTTAAAATCACACAATTCTATATTCTTTATTTAAAACTCTTTCATAACTTAGAGGACAATGATAGTCACCTCTGCTGTGAAACTAGCACTGTCAATTTTTAAGTGCCAAATAGTTTCTTAACTTTAGTATTTTTATACCTTTATTTATAGGTTAAAATATTTTTTTTCTGTATTTTCTGCAGTACTACTGGAAGAAACAATAGAAGTTTCACTGTTGTTTGTTTTTTTTTTTTTAAGATCCAGTGAAATCTGATGAGCAAATCCTGTACGATAAACTGATGAAGCTTCTAGAGGAAGAAAATGAGATGCTGGACTTGCAAGGTAAAAACAAATTCATTTGTATCAAGAAAAATAAAACACTTGAGTCTGGATGCAGGGAGGAGAGTGGGTAATCCATCCCTTTGAACTCAGAAGCGAAAGGGACATTGATTTTAATGCGAGCCTGTAAGATCTTTTTCCCCAAATGTTTTTGTTTTGAGTCATGTTTATGTGGTTTTAAGCATAACCTAAGTGGCGTGCTCTCTCTAGGCTGCTTCATTGCATGTTGAATTCCACTCTTATGAAAGAAGACTGGAAATAGCATTGCTTATGTGCTCAAAGCTAGGAATTTAAATCCTTATTTAAGCTGATAAAAGGTTGGGCTGTTTGTCAGGTGCACAGGTCACAGGTGTTTGAGGTTATCCGTGTCAGGTAAGAAAATGTTTTCTATGGCTTTGTTGGGAAATACAAATTGAAGTTCCATCTACAGCAAAAACAACGCGGTGTAGGAGGAGAGATTTCTTCACCTCAAGCTAACAGCCTGACTTTGGCTCCCCTTATTTTTAAAGGCATTATTTAACATCTACTTGATTCACGAGACCATTACCACCTCAGCCTTTACCCAAGGTGTGTGTCTGCTGCTGATGCCCAGTTCATCCTAGGACATGTGACATATGAACAACCCCTGGCTCAGGGCTGCCCTCTTTTTTTGGGGGGGTATCCCCACCCTCTCTTGAAAGCAGAAGCCTTTTGTACAAAAGTATTTTCTCTCTTTTTTGTGGCTGTAGGAGGTTTCTTGTTATCTTTCAGTTATGTCAGGACCTTGTCATTGAGAGACGGAGCAGGCTGTTGCCTGCAGCATTGGAGCTCCAGGAGCTGCGGTGTGTTTGACTAGTTTGTGAGCAACTTTGTTCTAGAAAAAGACAAAAGTTTTTCATTTGCCTAGGTTTGCAAAACCCCCTTGAACTGGCACTCATCATATCAGTAATATCTTTGAAACCAGTGTTGTCTCATTTTAAATGTGAGGGGAAGAAAGTACAACCAAAAGTGCCCCAGTGGGCATCTGAGCTAGACCTGCACCTGAATTTCTTTTACTTTTTTTGCCTCACGTGGATAAAATCCAGAAAAGAGCAAGACTTTTCCCGAGGAAGTGAAGCTTTGTGTTACCTCCACCTCTGTGTGTGTACATCAGGCTGTATTTATTTCTGCCTGTCTGTGTCACACACACACACACACCCCCCCCCATTTTTGAACCTGTTGTTCACTTTCAAACCCTATTTTTAAACAGAGAGCAAGTCTCACAGGTCTGACTTCCCTACCAGTTTTATGGAAGCGGGCAGCTGAGCAAAGCAGACAAGCATTATTAATGTCTCCACTGAAGGAAAAGCTAATATGGGAGTTTGGCCCTTATTAGACATCAGAAAATCTATAGAAAACTAGGATTCATTTGGTTCCACTCTTGCAGAACTGCTTCGTTTCTTCATTTGACCACTGAGCTGAAAAATCACGTAGTCATACAGTCCTAATTAATAGATGATCCCCAAAGGAAAGGAAAGATTGTGGCTCAGGATTCATATAATTGTATATTTAAAGCATTTTGTCGCTGAGTAACCTGTTGGTCACTCTTGTGGTACGTGTCGGTTCCTATTATAAGGCAACTTAAAAGGCAGCACTGGTTGTCTTTTAGAGAAAGATGTAGACTGCATATTTTTTACCTAGGGATAAAATCTCTCAAACAATGCGAGATCGTGATCCATGCACATCTGAAAATGATGTTAAGTGAATACCATAAAAAATATTTTCTATTATATTATTCTTTGGCAACAACTGAAAAGTTGAAGTGCAACATTCTGCAGCATTTAATTGTCTGAAACTGATGAGTGAGCCTTTGGTGATGTACTTTTTTTTTTTTTAGCTAGAATTTATACACAAAGTTTTTGAGAACCAGGCTACCAAAATGCATTTTCCATGTGGGGTTTATAGCTGCTTTATCCATTCAAACCCATGCTGAGGTGTAGTCCACTGGTGAACCTACCCTTTAAATTCTCATCTCAGTATAGAAACCACTGGTATCTGATGGACAAATGCAGGAGGAGTAAATGAAGTTAAAAGCAGTTAAGCTAATACCAGAGAGGTTGTAATTACAGCACGGTGTCTGCAAATGCAGCCTGTGCTAAGAAGTGGTGATTTAAACCATGTGGAAGGTATGACTGGCAGCGTGGAGCACGGACCGGGCAATGAAGAGCTTGACGTGCACGCTAACAACTTGAATCAATGCATCAATGAATTTCCTCCGGAGTTTTCAGCTCTTTCGTCCCGTACGCACAAAGCAGTCGCGTTTTTAACACCGTGGCTGGTTTTGTACAGTGTGGAGGTGGAGGCTTTGGTTTGGCCAAGTGTTTTTTCTGGGGCAGTAGCTCAAGCCTCCAACCTGTGGGTCAGTTCAGACAAGGAGCAGCCAGCTGCCGACCGAGTTTCGGAGTTTGGTTAGGGTTTTGTTTTTGTTTTGCAAAGCCAGTGTGGAAGGACTAGACCAGCTGAACAACCACCTCCTCTCCCTGTCTCCAGCTCAGGCAAATGAACAGTTTTTCCAACTGTGCTTTAATGAGCGTATGTATCTTTTCATCAAAAAATTTTTCAAATCTGAACTGTAATTCATCTCTGTATTTTTAGCCGGGACTTGCCTTGAAAAGGCTTTTGAAAATGTTCTCTCTCTTCTTCTGCTTTTATTCCACGAAACGTGCTAATGAGCCCAGTGTCTGCCACCAAAACTGAGTTCTCTTGACACGATTCCTCATAAAAATAATAAACGCAGAGAAGAATAAGGATATTTTGATGTATTGCTGCATGGCTGTCTCTGTGAACTGAATATTTTTATTCCTTTTTTGATATATAAGGATTATCTGTCTACACCCAGAGGATCCTGAGGTAGGAATGTACAGGATGTAAACTTGCACTGCTCCTGTGAAAGCAGTAAAGAAGCTGATTTATGTCGGCTGAGCATATGGCCCGTTGTGTACAGCACAGCGTCGAGGGGAGCAAGTGAAGCTGCCTCTTCTGCTGTTGGCAATGTTTCCTTTTCCAGCTCTTCCTGGGTTTTTTCTCTCCTAGCCAAACCCGTAACGTTACAGTAAATTTAAATGTAAATATTGTGTTGTTTTTGCAGTTAATAGTTGTAGGTCAAATCACTTTTCATTAGGCTTGTAAGATGCGACGTGAAGAGATTGTGTACCCTAAGGTCATGGTTTGGGTTGTTTATATCTACTGTACACTTCCCCCAACGTGATTTTCAATGGTATCCTGTTGTAATTAAATTTATAAAACCACCCTACTTCCTGTGTGTTGGTGGCACCGAGGTGATTTAAGTACTCGGGAGGCTCAACAATTAAAGTCATTAAACAATGAGTAGTGAGCAAAACTGAAAATGTTAATAGCCTTAGTTTTATCTTTCCTTTTCTGGTCTTCATTAGAGAATGAGAGACTTCAAAGGGGAGTTGGGAGTGGGGGGGAAGTCTTTTAACTGCTTTTCATGTCTTAGGATGGACAAAGAGAAAACCAAATAACTAGGTATGGCAGTTTCTTGGAGAGAAAGGCACAGAGAACTATAAAAACTTGCAGAAATACGAGGCAAGGAAGATAAAGTCAGATGTAGGCAACCTGGTATCGGTCATTTCTTAGTGATCCTAAGGTGGAAAATGAGCAGAAACTGTTGTCTTTATTATTTATGATCCAAACTAATATTAGTACTGGAGTAGATATTAATGAGATTTTTTTTTTTTTAATGTAGTGTGATGAATTCAACTGAAAAAAGGGCACAGCTGCTCTTTAAGGTCAAGTTTATGAATGGGATTTATTTTTCTATATGTGTAGCACACACCCTTTGGTTCTGCTTATGCCACTGCAGAGAAATGGGGGGAATGATGTGGGTGAGAGCAGAACCAGACCCAATTACTTAGGCAGGAGCTGGATACACACACCTCAGGGAGGAATCCAGTCTTCTGGGGTGAGTGGGAGGAAGATGAAATGCTCGATGTGGCTCCACCTAAAGCTCCCTTTCAATTGCAGTTACTCCTCCTCTTCTTCAGGAGCAAAAGCCAAAGTTGTTCCAAATCCCAATTCCTTTAAGATTTGTAAGGGAGTGAAGTGACTGTGGAAATACAGAGCACTCCTTTTCAAAAAGTATTTAAGGAACAAGCTGTGTGTTGTAAATCTACCTGTGTGCAGATGTTGCTCTTGATGAGACATTTCCTGGTAACGGCCCTTGGAACCTGCCAGTTGTTCTACAGCTGTTATTTATTCCTGTTTGTTTAATGGCACGAATTGTTGTCTTAAAATACTGGTGGGCCAGACGTGTTAGCTGAGAAGGTATGAACCAGTGAACGACCTCCTGTTTGCTGAGAGATAATCTGCCACTTTTGTTTCAAGCAGGCTGTGTCGCCAGCGAAGATTTCCCAGGCTCTGTGATGCCTGTCAGCTCCAGTAAGGCATGCGACCTTCACAGGGAGCTTGAAGATGAAGAGATTCCTTCATATATCGAACAGTTTGAGAGAGATGTTCGGGATGACATAATTCTGCTTGGCAGCTTTTCACTGGAACAGGTCAGAGTTAAGAACTATAAGACAATTTTATCACTCGCTTCATAACACGATGCTGGCTTGTTAACCTTGTACACCCCAATTCTATTTCACTGCCCGGCGATACGTATATTGAAAGAGGAAAAGATAACCCATTTCCTTGGCTTGTTTTATGTGACTGGCACTTTGCTAAGCTAACAGGGGGACCTTTATCTTTGTCTCTGTTTCAACGTGAATAAAAATAGATTGCCTTCATTGCTTCTTTCCTAACTAGTGGAGTGTCTCTGACTGCTCTGTAGTAAGTATTGCAATTGAGCTTCAATCAAGAGCCTAAGCTTAGGACATCTCTCTCTGCCAAATTTAACAGAGGGTTATTCATCTATCAGTGAGCAAGTTCGGATCGGAGCCCAGGAAGGATTTATGTAGCAATATTCATTGCACAGAGGATAAGCTTATTCCCAAGGGATGAATCTGTTGTGTTTTTCAGGGTGGCAAAGCTTTGTATGGTTTTCTTTTTGTCATTTCGTAGTGTAAAGAGACAAGCTCGGGTTGGTGTTGACCAAGGCCCAAGTTTTTTGGGCTGAAAAGAGACTTGTGGGCACCTAACTACCATTTGTCCCTTTGAAAAATCTCATACCAAGACTAGGGGACAGGAAAAGAGATTAATTGATGAATCTATCATTTTTAATTAGCAACATGAGAACAGCACGCTGGCTCTGATGGGCTTAAAATAGGTTATCCAGTGACTGATGGTGATCTAAGCTTTCTTTTATTTTCAGAGGAAGTTTTTAGGAGTTTTTCATTGCTGGACTAAACCTCATTATTGCCTTCTGCATGTTGGTGAGGGCCACAATTCCCTTCCTTGCTGCTTTCCTCTATATCCTTGTGTAGCTTCATTTCATTCCTTCTGACTCTCACTCATAGGAAGTGGTTTGGGGAGTATTGTTCAGAGAACATGACATGGGGAGGGGAAACATGAGGGAAAAGGACTCAGATGGTACTAAGAGTGTCATCTGCCTCAAGGGGCTGATGAAGTAGAAACCTGGGAATAGGTGAACAGTGTTGCACCTTTCCAGAAGATTTTTACAATGTGTTGAGGGTTCCCACTTTGAGTTTTGTCTGTTTAGATGCCCCCAAAGATTCATGTGACACCTGAAGGGACACAATAGCTTTGTCAATGCTTTGCTTATTCTCCCTCTAAACATGATCACTGGGAGGCTGATCATCTTGTTTGGACCCTTTTTTGAAGGTGTTCAGCAAAGCTTTTCTTTTTTAGATGGGAGCAAACAATCCGGTCATCTAAAACCAGTGTTCTGTGTTTTAACTGACAGCTGCATATGTGGGTCCACACATAATGCAATATAATACTGCTGTTCTTCCCTACTTTCTTCCAAAACAAAGCAAATCTTCATTTAATGGGATTGAGTTGGTCTACCATGAGCTTACAGGTAGGGACTCAATTTGTACTGCGCAGAAAGAGGTGTTGAATGCCTGTTTTCTGTCCATTCCTCCCATGCATCTCCAACTTCAGTTGTCTATTCCCTGCTTGGGAATTCAGTTGTACTGATGTGGTATGAGCTGTCACGTCTGCATCCTGCAATGTGAAGGGTAACAAGAGGGTCACTGTAAAATCTGTATTATCATCTAGATCAGTGATGTGTATGTCCATCCTTTCCTGAGAAGCACATAGAAACGGTGTGGTCAGCCCCTGTGAACAGGCAGTGGAAGGTGACGTTGGAAGTGGGGGCTGCAAACATGCACCTCTTCTGTCATATTGGTATTCAGAGACATCTGACAATGTGAGCATGCTGCTTATTCTTCTTCAACTGACTTTCTTTATTCTTTGATGGACCATCTTTGCTCTTTGAGCTGTGGAGATGCTCCTACAGCTTTTGCAGTGTTGATGCCTTTCCACAGCAGCTGTAGGCTCGGTGTTAGACTGATGCTGTCGTCTTAAGAATCTGTTGCCACTGTTTTTGGGGTGCTTCCAGTTTTTGCTGCTTGAACGTGTGTTTAGTGGTTTGAAACAGTCTTTAATTTGCTGAGTGGCATTTACTTCTTATTCAGAAAAAAAAACCAACCACCCCTCTTCCCTTTCTGCAGGTTTAGTGAGTAGCAGATGTACTTTAGCCAGCATAATTTATGATTAGTTAATTTAATCTGCCATAATGACATAAAGTGAGCCTGAAACAAGCTTCTATCAATTTTGCCATTAGAGGTAACATAATATTTTCAAATGTCTACCATACTTGAGTAATTAACCCTCGAGCTGAGCGAAGGAGGCTAATAGACATCTTTCTCCCACTCCTTGGCTTTGACAGAAGGAAAACAAAACATGGGAGCCCAAGGGTTAAAAATAGCAAGTAAGAGTTTACAGTTTTTATACACGAGGTTCAGAAACACACTTGAGTTGCTGCTGTTTCTTTTTAGGCTGCCAAAAAATTCTCTCTGATGAGGCATCTGATTTGCACTAGAGCTTTGCTGGCAGCATTGGCACAAAGAGGACAGCTCTGTCTTTAACTGTCTATCCCTTAGTTCATTGCTTTGCTTCTCTGCTTTGTAGCTTTACAGTAAATGGGTGGCTTTTGTTTAAACAGCAGCTCGGTGCATGAGATCACCATGATTAAAAGTTTTTGAAAAAATCTGATGTGCTTTCCAAAAAATAATAATTAAAAAAAAAAAAAAAAAGTTTATGCAATATTTTAGCTCTGGAACTTTAAGCTGCCTTGTTACTTTACTTCATGTTCTGTTTTGTAAATGCAAAAGCTGATAGTTGAGGTTGGCAAGAAATAACATGAGGGGAGATCTGAGAGATTCTTGTAAAGAAAGCATTAAGCAGATGTCAATGTTCTGTTAACAAACACATTAAAGGATATTAAATTTGGAAGGCAGCGCTGTTTCCTGCGGCCTACCATGTAGACCTACGGATTTCAAAAGCCCTGGTGACATTTGCTTTTAATAAAGAAAAATAAACTCTCCTGAGAGAAAATCATAACTTTGGGACTGTGTTGTGGTAGAAGCTGAGCAGGTACATCCGAGGCTGGGAACGTGGGGTGCTGCAGAACTCCATCTGGCAGGAGAGGAGGCAGGGACGCGTGCTTATGGGCAGAACTCGATCTTCAGAGCCAAGAAATCTGCAAGGAGAGATCTGACGTAATGCTGGCTTAACGTGTTTGATTAAAGGCGAGATGCTCTCAAAACATGAGAGACTGCTGAGGATGAAGCAAACACTGGTGATTTGGGTGAGGTTGCACTTGATGGGCCTTTGGCAACATACCCCTGCCAGTCATTAATGCAAATGCCATGGAAAAATACCAGCTGTAGGATTTTCATCTGTTTCTGAACTGAGATAATAGCAGTGACTGTTTATTTTTGTGTAGGTTCTCTCAGAAAAAAAACCCCCAAAACATAATGGGGCAGTTGGAAGGATCCATACCGCCCTATAAGCCAGGAATATCTTTCCTGCTTGGCCATCCTTTTTCTGCAACTTGGTTGGTATTCTCAACTAAAAGTAATTTGTTCACAGGCTCCGTGTCTCTCCATGGCATCCAGCCCTTTGTGTGGGGCACAACACCTTGCAGGACTTGATCATTACAACTATGTAATCAGTTCTGATCTGTGACCTCAATGCGAATTTCTCAAGAGCCTCTGAAAATACAGTGCAAGTTCTGCTCATCAGTACCAGCAGTTGAGTTATGGTACTAAGAAATGAGCTATTTGTTGTATGTGGATAGCAATAAAGTGTTGCCTTTCATCAAGAGATTTACCTTTTGGTTAAACAGAGGTTAATGCCTCTGGGCATTAGACCTCATATTCTTACAGGGTCAATATCATCGCTGCTCTGACTCCTTTCCAAGTCACAGCGAGATCAATTTATACGATGATGGAGTGATCAGTTTTTCTTTGCTTAATGGTGGATAACACGTGAGTAAAACTTGGTATGAGGTAAGATGATGACAAATCTACCCTCCAATCAGGAATTCAGTCAGTGAGATCCAGCCTCGGTCATATAAAACACCAATGCACATTGGATAATAATTGGTTAATATTGTCATTTGTATCCTGATGGTATCTGCAGACCTGCCCCCATCAAAGCCTGCTAAGCATTTCACAATCCTTTGTGATTGTTCTTTATGAGTAAAATACTCGTGTGAGTATGTGCACCTAGGAGCAATGCAGAATTGAAGGTGACTTTTCCTCAGCCAAGACCTGGCTACTTCTTTCTGACATTTGCCAAGTTTTTTAAATGGCTGTTGAATTCAAATAAATAGGGTGTTTTTTGCTTTACTGGGAGCTGGGGGTCAAGAATACAAAAGCTGGTGATGTTTTGTTTGCACCATGTCTTAAAAGTGGGTGACTTCATTTTAGGCAAGCTGCCTATGTGCTACACTCAAATAATGAGTGTCAAAGCATCTCTGCAGTCTATTAGTATAATGGTTTCCATTTCATTTGTTGTATCATAGGAATTATGGGTATCTCTGTTTTAGAGAGGAAGAGCAAGGTCACAGATAGACTGAAATCTCCACCCATCAGAAGTGTTTAGCACCTAATTTCCTGCTGAAATCCAGCATTAGGCAAAGCTCATTGAATTCATATTCCTGCCAGGTAGACTGGTCTTGGACTGGTGAAAAAGCACTACACCAAAACCTGTGTTTGAGGGGAAAAAAACACAAGGTGAAATTCCTAAAGCTTGGAATATCAGGCTTCTGGCCCTCGGACTTCTCCTGTCCTGCCTAGTGAGTGCCCATGGCATTCATGTGTGTCAGCACCCACCCAGCTGTCCCGAAACCTCACTGAGATCCCAGTACGTGTAGCTATGGGACTTCTCTGCCTGGTAGGCTGTCAACCTGAGATGTCAATATTTTTATTCTGTGAGGCTTCCTGAGTGGGAAACCTTCAACTTTCTGAGGTTCCTCCCTTATGGCTTCTGTACACTTGGATATACACGCTTTTTTTGGAAGAGGGAGTATGGAAATGAATGTCAACAAAAGCAGAATGGTTGAAAAGATGTTTTATACGTTTTTAAAAGGCCTGTCACTGTGCTGTCACAATACCCATAATACTGCTATAGCTGCTCTTTTTAATTGTCATTCTTTCGATTGCTTTGTTCGGGAGTTATGGGAGTTTTTAGTTAAGTAAATATTTAGATGGAAGTCATGAAAATCTTCTATGCTTCGTATATTTTTCACAAAAAAAGGAGTTATTTTAGTTTTTATTGTGTTCTTTCACTCTTGAAGATCAGAGGGGTAATTAAACAACTGAAATAATTCGTGATATTCTGTTGAGCTGGAACAATGAATCCTACAGCTACTGTAAATGATGATACTGCATTTGCTGCTGCTTAAGGTAATCTGACTGGTCAGCTCTCTGGCTCATTATCCTAATATAAATTCCAGTAAGGAAGTCTCTTTCTATGGTTCAATAAACAAAGGCAATTGGAAAGATTCTTCAAAGAGAATGGGTGATTGCCAAGTCCTGTTGAAGTGACTTCATCGAGTACTGACCACCTGTTAAAAGAAGCAGAACTCGAATAAGGGTTGTGAGGAAAGTGAGTGTTACTGATGTGTAGAGGCATGAACCTCCAAAAATAGATACAATGAAAACAAATTTTAGACGCTCATGTATTCTCCAGAATTACTTTTAATTCCCTCTCCCAGGAGGTTTTATTAGTATTTTTAATACATTTAGAGCCAAATTGCAGTGAGAGGTATAGCTAAGTTTATTGTTGGTTAGCTCTTAGGACAGGAGACTCATTAGCAGCATTAAGAGACTACAGAGATTTTATGAGCTACAGGTAAATGAATTGCTCTGAATGTTGTAACTTGTTTTGCTTCTGCAGTCTTTCAGTAGAGCTGAACTTGTTGAGGTGAGGAAGGAGCAGATCTTTGGAGGCCATCTAGTCCAATTCCTGCTCCAAGCAAGCCTGAGTTTGTGGTAGATCAGGCTTTCCATGTGTAACCTCAGTTGTTAAGCTCTTTGGAGTTGTTCACGTCAGTTCATTACTGTGAAACATAACCAGGTTTCTCTAAGTTGAGAGGTGTAGAAATAGTGGGAAATATTAGTCCACTGTAGCAGTCCATCTATTACTTCCAGCAGAGACATGGAGCAGGATGTGGGCTTGCAGGAGATCTGTGTTCCACAGGGAAAAATCATCAGGCATGGCAACTTGTAATTTCCACTGTTGTATTTAAGATAATCATACAGTAAACTGTACTTAAAGCATGGTTTCCCTCTCTGCAATTTTCATATACTAATTGCAAGCGAATGTCTCTTTTAATTATAAAGTGTTCAAGTGCACGTCTGTGCTCCTGGAACAGAAGATGATGTGAAAGTCAGTACAAATGGAAGTTACTGGGTAAAGTTTAAAGCCTGTGTTTTTAGATTGCAGTTATGGAGGCAAATTTGGAAGGAAGTGCTTTATCAACAGTAAAAAAACCCAGAATGGTGACTCAGAAAGATGGGGTAGACTGTAACTTCAGACTTAAGCATCAGTTTTTGGGGTGCTGTAAGAAGCAAATTAATTGTTATGACTCAGTTTTCCCTATCTGCAAAACAGACCTAAAATTAGGTACCTGCTTTAGGGAAGAAGAGGATTAAAGGAGTAAAGTTTCACGAGGGACTTTGAAAAGGCTGTAGAAATAATAAAAACATTCTGTGCTGCAATTAACCAACATTTTTAAATTGAGGATGAATGGGGAAAAAAACCACACACAAAAAAAGTCTTGGTATTTCTGATTGGTATTTCCTTTCAGTTTCTCTTCGGTTGTTTGTGCCACGATTTACCACCAGCATCCAGCAAGTAGAAAAGATTGTAAAAGCCTGAAGTTCATTTCATAGCTTGTGAACTTTTTTCTGGTTTTGTTTTTAATGTAAACTATTCTAGATGTGGCACTTCAGGACGTGGTTTAGTGGTCCTGATAATATTTAGTAGACAGTTGGACTTGATGCTCTTGAAGGTCGTTTCCAACCTTAATAATGATTCTATTCACTTGAGATCTGTAGAATGGCACAGTTCACTTGGTTTCCACTAGCATTGCGCAAGCTGCATGAGTTAATACTGGAGGGAATGTTTTCCCTAATAAAACGTGGCTAGCATCTTCCATCATGCCTTGTTAGCATCTTCCATTTTATTTTACCATTTAGGCTAAAATTACCTGAAGGTTCTTAGTAGCTGGTGATTTCTAGGCTAATCTGGAGACATCTGCACTTGTAGAGCTTTGACAGGCTGGCTCATTTGTGCTAAAAGTCTCTTTATCAATGGCAAATGCCACTCCAGTGCTGTGCATTTCTGTGCTCAGCTGTGGTTGTCAGACACTCTGATAAATGGCTTTGCATACGCTCGCAACACCGTAGATTTTGATGAGGACATCAAAGCTTTATGACCTTGAAGCTACATGTTCTCAACTGTGAAATAAGAAGCATCTGAAGGAGTACCAGGTGGTTCTGAAGAAACTACAGGTGATCTCTCTGTGAACAAAAAGGAGAAGTGAGTCCTCTGTTTTGAGGCTGGAGAGGCAAAAATCTTTTGTTTTGCAGAAGCTGAGCAGCTCTGCAACAGACTTTGCTCCAGAGTTTCCTTAATGCATCTGAAGCAAAGTGATTCAGGCTCTTTTAATTTAACACTTTTATCTGGGATCAAAATTCTGAATGGAAACATCTCTGAGTTTTGGGGAAGTTCAGATCCTTGTTTGTCACACCCACGTGGCCATGCTGTCTGGTGGCTCCATCTTCACTGCCTTGTTAGACATAACTCAATGCTTTCCAGCTCTAACAGAAAGATCAGCCTGTAGTGTTGTCGCTGTGTGTGTATTACTCGGTGCAGTCAGGCTGTACCATGGCTGAAGTTAAGTCTCACTTGTGTTCTGCAGTATCAATTTGAAAAGGGAATATTGAGTTTTGGTTTTTTTTTTCCTGGCTGTTACAAGTGGCTCATCTGTCTGAGTTTTTCATTTTATGCTCGTGAACAGTAAATTGGTTTAATTTTTTATTTGGAAGGAAAGTCATGGTGGGGGTCGGGGGGGTGCTTTATTGCTTTTTTTATTTCCTTTTAAAAACATTTCTGAGTTTGTGGCACATTTTTGGCTGCGTTCACTGTGAATACTGCTACCATGCATCCAGGATTTTGATGCAACTTTACCTCCTGGTTTGTGGCCATCTCTGAGACGAGGTCACCCAAATTCCAACAGGCAGTGCAATTTTCAGAGTAGACCTTATCCAGCTACTAGATTCTTTGCTTTCAATGAAGGACACTCATCCCACTTGACTCTCAATGCCTCACTTCCTTGTGATGTTCATGTGGTTAACACAGATGAGACAAACATCTCAAAATCTCACTTTGCTTGAAAAGAAATGTTAACTTTTCTTCTAATTTTTTTTTTCAACTCAAAATAGTTCTTCCTTTTTTTTTTTTTTTTTTTTTTTTTTAAATTTGTTTTGTGGTATACAATGCACTGGAAAATCACTGGGAATGAACTTCATGAAGCAGCCAGACTAGGTGGCACCAGTGGGACTAGAGACATGGGATTTGTTCCTAGTCTGCTGACACTTTGCTCCATGAGCCCAAGCAAGTGGCTTCTCACTCACATCTTGCTTCTCCCATCTGTAAAACTCGAGTGGACAGGATTTCCATCACAGCAAAATGTTTTAGGGTGCAGAGATGGATATCCTAGGTAAAAGCTTTTATTTGGGTATTTATGGCTGTAAAGATAACACTACCTGCCTTCTGAGATGCCAATGGGATTTCTCAAGGAGATAAATGAGAGGCAAGCCCCAGGATCCTCTCTGCACATGGGATACCTGTGGATGGACAGTGGGAGGCTGCTGGTGACCCCACTGGTGGGGTCTCTGCACTGCTTTTGCTACACCCCAACCCAGTGAGGAGGACTAGTTGAAGGTGGACTCCCCCCCCACCCCAGCACTCCTTGCAGGGAGTATGATTTCATCAGGGCCAGGGTTGAACTGGCTGTTTCAAACTGCAGTGGAGTGAATACCTCAACCAGAAGGTTGTAATAGCAGTCCGAGGACTGGCTAAAAAAGGGAGGATAAATCTTTTCCCTAAATGCTCCATTTTTGCTCAGTTTTCTGGGCTTTCTCCTAAGAGAAAAAGCTGTGTTTGGGTGAGGCTTTGTTTAATTTTCTTTTTTTCAAATTGAAAATTACTACAGGAATGAGTCCTACTGTTTGTGGAGCAGTTTGACAGTGAAAATAGCCAGTCAGCACTGATTAATAGTATTGAGTCACGTTCTTGGGTTTGTCTGCAGTAGGAACAATACTTACCATTGTGTGTCTCTAGGCTGAGCCCAGACTGAAAGGCCTTTTGCAAGTACTGGTCTTGATCACGCTCTCTGAAATCAGTGGATGGGTCGTTTGTGTAATTAGACCTCAAGATAGCTGAGGAAGAAACTGAGAAAGATGTGTTAAGGAGCTGGCTCTCAGCTAAAGCAGCGCCTGGTATCAGGATGGGGAACAGGACAAAGTGGTGCTGTGACTGAGCCCTTCTGCCTTCAGACAATGGCCTGATTTCTTCAGTAACATCCCAGGAGAGCTCTGAGGAATATCCAGTGTTTCCCAGATTTTAGTCTTCTTTTTTTCCTGAAGTTGAAATCACAGAATCGTTTGGGTTGGAAGGGAACCTTAAAGATCATCTCCTTCCAACCCCCCTGCCATGGGCAGGGACACCTCCCACTAGCCCAGGTTGCTCAAAGCCCCATCCAACCTGGTCTTGAAGCCAAACCACATTTCAATGCCTTCTTATTGGGAACACCCACTGTCAACAATGGGTCGTTTCTACAGTCTAGACAAAGCTGGTGTCATGAGGAGAAACAAGCGGTTAGCGATGGGCACGATGGTATATGCCATTGAGAAAGGGCACTTGGGTTTATTCCAGTAAATGTCTAATTCAAGGGATATTACAGCAGTGATTATTCCACATTAAAAATATATATATAGGCTGCTCTGTTTTTGAAAACTTACACATTTTTTTCCTCTATTAAATTGCTTCCTGGTGATGGAAATGTCTGGGATTTTTTTTTTTCTGCTGCATCTACTTTCCTTTAGCTTGCACACCCCTGAGGTAATTAGTGTAGGTTAAAATTTACATAACTGACTTTGGGGTTTTGCAAATAGGAAAGATGGAAATTTATTCAAGGTGGTGAATAATTCATTTTAAAGCAAGTTTCCTGTTTTTTTTTTTTTTTTTAATCATGTAGAAGATGTATTACAGACTCATAGAGGTTTTCTGAATAGGACCCTAAGCATTGAATTTTTGATACATTTTATTTCTTAGTGTAGGTAAAGAAATATTAACCATGACTCATTGCACTTTTCCTGTTCAATAAGATTTGAATAAACTTAACAAATTTATTAGGTAGATGACAGAGCTTTAAAAAAATTATCATGACACACTGTGACAAATATTTTACTAGGATCCAGAAGAAATAGTTTTAAATCATATTCCCATTGCCTTTTCAGAGGCAAAGAGATGGAAACCAATGCAGTTCATACAGAGAACCCCAATTTATGTTTTCTTTTGAATATTCATTATTTAATTAAGATTAGGAAGATAAACAAGGAGACTGGGCAGCTATGAGAGTCTGGTAATATAATCAATTTAAAAAAAAATTAAAATTCTCTACTGCTGGTTCAGTGTAAGCTTAGACTGGTAATGTCTGAATGGTGTTTTAGCATTATGAGTACTTGATAGTTTACAGAGTGAGTCTTCTGTTTCATTTTATTTGCTAATCTAAGTGCCCACCTCAAAAATTGCTATCCTGGACACCACCAAATGATGAAGCAAGCTCTCCTCCCACTTTCTGATCTTTAGCTTTAACTGCTGCAGCCCAGAGCTTTAAACCCCTTCCCATCTGCCACCGAACTCTGGAAACCCCTGATGTCTCTGGGTCAGTAGGATTTGTCATTAAACCTTCTCAAGGACTTTGAGCTCTATTGCTGAGCACTCTCCCAAAGCACATCCCAGCCATGACAGCCTTGCAGGGGTGATGAACATCGCTGCATGGTCCTTGCTGCTGCTGGGATGGGTGTCCTACACCTGCAAGAAGCACATCCCCATGAGGCAGCCGGGGAGGAACAACTTGCCCTTTCTCTTGGCACGTTCCCTGATGGCCACAGACCCTACTGAACTGCGTGAGGGGAGTCTGATCACCCCAGCTTTTTGAATTTGGAGCAGATTTCACAGCATCACACAATGCTCAGGGTTGGAAGGGACCTAAAAAGGTCATCAAGTCCAACTCCCCTGCCAGAGCAGGATCATCTATATCCAGTTGCAGAGGAACATCCAGGTGGGTTTGGAATGTCTCCAGAGGAGGAGACTCCACAACCTCCCTGGGCAGGTTGTGGAGAGGGGCAAGTTGCGGGGTCTCTGGTGGTCTGCGTAACTGGTTTGTGTGTTATGTTTTGATGTGTACATATAAACAGCTTTACAGGCATATACACCTACATCTGTACGTGCATGTATATGATCCTATAATAGGTGTTAAGTGTTGTACAAGTCAGGACTGTAGGGCACTACCATGCACAAATATACATTGTGCTGATCAAGCTTTTAAAACAAGGTAAGAGCTCAGTTTCCCTTGAGAAATAATGGAGTAAACCTGGAAAAATATCTGGGGGGAAAAAAAAAAAAGTTACAGGGGAGAGAAAAAAAAAAAGGCAATAAATACTGGTGGCTGAAATTCCTAATTCCTTTTGGATAACTTTGGAAAACTTCACATTTATGGCTTTTATCTCCATGTTCTTTCTGTACAGTTGGAACCAAATTGTAAGTTGTTGGGTTTTTAATTTGTTTTGTTGTTTGTTGTTGTTTTGGTTTTCTTTTTAATTTTAAATCTTATGTCTTTATTTAAATTTTTTTTTTCTTTCTTTTTTTCCTCTTTTTGCCATGTGGGACCCAAAGCTCCACAAGGAAGCCTCTCATCACAAGAAACAAAGGTTGCAAGCCAGGATTCGTGAACTCTTTCAAAGGTACCTCAGATAAGGGCTACTTTGTGCTTCTAATACGCTTTCCTTCCAAAGATCTTTCAGTGCTTTACAGATACGAATGAATGGAACTTCTTCCAAACAAAGGACCTCAGGCCTAGAAAAATTAAGCCTGGGCTTTTGAAAGAGGCCTCTGTTTTGGATACCTCCATTTTCAGATATCCAGCTTGGGCTGCAGTTTTTAAGTGCTACACAAACAGTGCACTTCAAAAGGTGACCAAATGGCTTCTCCCAGCACCGTTCATCCCTGCCTCTGAATTTACCCTTAGAGAGTGGAGGAAATAAGAATTGGAGCAATGTTGTTGTGATCAAGCTGCATGTGACCTTGAGATAAATACACACATCAAATTACCTGTAAAGAGTGGAATGGAGGGAATAAATAACTCTGGTAGATATGGCCAAGGAAGCTGTGTTCTGTCCTGCCAGCTGATGAGCACGCTGGTGAGCACAAAAGGGAGGTCTGACTTCACTGAATCAATTACTCTCTTGAATCTAATACCCAGCAAAAGGAGGAAAGGGAGAAAAATGGTGCAACTCGAAAAGAGATCAAATGTGGTTATTTAAATGTTTGATGTTCAGTAATGAAAACTGTTTACCTTCATAATTGTGTATTAGCAGCTAATAAAGGCAATAGATACAGTAGTTTAAAAGTAATAAAATCAACAACAAAGTGTATTTAATTTTAAATTGAATTGCAAGCAAATGGGTGTCCTAATGAACCCCTGTGTCAATGCAGCTCTAACCAAATTAAGTGAAATAACTTCTATCATGAGAAACTAAATAAGTACAAAGTTCCAAACAGACCGTTCTTCTCAAGGAGAGAAGTTAACTTCTCAGATGTCTCAGCTCTACAAATTAGCTAGTGCCATTCAAGAGCCATCTTCTGTTACTTCCATTTAAGACAGAGTGACCCAGGTTGACTTGACTGCAGCTTTGGGGTAGAACTTCAAAGGTGGTTGACTCTTTGCTTCTTGTATTCAGTCCTGTGCACTGGAATCTTGCCCTTTGTTCCCGCTGGTCCTGGCTTGGGTAGGTTTAGGTTGGATATTAGGAAGAAATTCTTTCCTGAAAGGGTTGTCCAGGGCTGGCCCAGGCTGCTCAGGGCAGGGGTGGAGTCCCCATGATCCCTGGAGGAGTTTCCAAGGTGTGGTGCTGAGGGACATGGGTTAGTTGTGCCCTGACAGTGCTGGAGGAACGTTTGGACTCAATGATCTTCAGGGTCTCCAAAATGGGACCAGAATGGTTCTATGATTCTACTCGGGGCCATTCCTATTTAAATACTGTTGCTGAGAAGGGACAGGGAAATTGCTCACAGGACTGTCTGGTGAAAGATGGAATGAGATTGCCAAAGCAATACAGCTTTATAGTCCTCACTGCAAATGTCTTGGGTTTGCATTTGCTGCTTCTGTGCTCTGGGAACAGGATTTTCTCCATGTGGTACCAGGCATTTTCCATAGGGTACCATACCTTTGAGTATCCTGTGCGCTAAGCGGTGCAGCGTTGGGTTACCCTGTGTAGGGCTGTTCTTACACTATTTGCTGGAGTTTCTGTGTGGCTACAGGGACCTCTCTTTTAAAAAAAAAAAAGCTACCCCCGAAATTGCTTTACACAAGAAGTTAATGTATAAATGCTGAGGAAAGTTTTAATTGTTCACATGCAGATGAAAATTTGTATGTGTACATATGATTTATTTATATAGTTTTATATATAGAATAAGATCTCTTAGCAGACATAAATGTTTTAAGATTTATTTAGAAAATTGATAAGATGTTTTTAAAAACAAGATGTTTGGGTTTTTTTAGTGGTTTAAAGCAACCCAATCCCCAAGGAACTAACAGATTCCAAAGACCTGTTCCAGTTTATTGAAGCTGTCAATCAGTCCTTAGAGTGTCAACAGAAGCAGTGGCTTCCTACTTTAATGTTCTTAACCTAGAACCCGAGCCCCAGTGCCAGGCAGAGCTGACTATACAGGGGTGGTGAATCGTTGAGGTTCCTTATGTCGATCTGTGGCCCAGACTGGTGAATACTGGTCGTGTTCCTGGGGTCTGTGACTGTGTTTTTCGCACGCTGCTTTTTCAGGCGTAGCCTTTTCTCTGCCTGAACGTGCTGTTGTTTCTCCTGCGAGGTTTATGGTAGATTCAAGTTAAAAACCATCAAGCTGGGATGTATTTCCAGCAGCAAGTGCCTTCTGTGTCTGCATTGTGGTTGATTTCTTTCCAGTTCTTCTTCCCTCTCTAAGTGCTGCGGAGTGGGAAGCGAGCCATTGAAAGCAGAGGAGGATGGATGCGAAGAAGAAATGGTAGCCAGCTTTGGGAACTTCCCAGGTGTGACTACTGGATTAAATGGAGCAGCAGGACCTTGTGGGCAGGTGAGGTTCTCCATGAGTGCTCCTTTTGTCGATTCAGACTGACTAGATTTAGAATCCTTGACTCTAAATTACTAGATCAGTCACATTGCATTATTATTATGATTATTAAATTATTTATTTATTTTATTTTCCTTTTGATAGTTTAAGAGGATAGAATTTAGCAGGTTTCAAAACACGCTTTCCAGCAGAAATAACCATATGCTTAAAGAGAATGTCTAAAGCTATTAATGATGAATCATTTGGGCATGGCAAGAGTTCTTCAAAACAGTTTGTCAGCGCTGGCCAAGCAAAGTCTTTCAGCAGGAGATGAGACAGCGATGCCACCATGCAAATGAGACAGGCTTGAAATATGATGAATCTTCTATCTCCTTTTCCTACTCGACTGACACTCGCTTTGAGGAAGGTTGTAAATGCAAGAGAGATTGTGGTATAATTCCTCAGACTGGCGTTTCTGCCCCCCAGTCACTATTCGATTATCTTCCAAATTGCTGTGTTTCAGAGAGATAAAGATTTTTTATGGCTTGCTGACTTGAAACAACCAGAAGAGCCAGAAAAGAGATGGCTAACCGGCCATGCATAGTAATTCCATTGGTAAATGACAAAATCTTTGTTTGTATGACATTTCCAAAATTACTACAGAAGATGAATCTAAAATACAAAATGTCACATTTGGCATGCAAAACTATCACAATATATTTCAGTATAAAATTCATAGAGGCGTTTAATTTAGAATGTGTTTAATAACGAAGTCTGCCTGCATCAGTAATCCTGCCTTGAGGTTTAAAAAGATTGTCTTATTTATTCACATAATGTTAATTTTTTTTTATATATGATTCAGAAACCAAAAATATTAAGGTTAAATCTTCATTGTTAATTAAGATTTTCTAATTAAGCTGAAAATAATTGTCATTCAGATTAGTTGTTAAGTATGGTTTGTGTTGAGAAACAAAAGAAGTTTAACAAATTCAACTGTTTATTTAACTGCTTAATTTAATTCCAGAAGCTTTCTATCTATATGGAAATATGCTATCTCTTCCAAAATAAATCCAAGAAAGGATTAAAGAGGAGATTATTAGCTACTGTAGGCTTAAACTGTGAGACTCCTAAACCTGGTAGTAAAGGTAGCTGTTTGATTCTGAAGTGTGGCATGGGTGGTTCTATCACATTGTGTTGAAAGAAGATGACCCATCGCTAGTGTTTTCTCAGAACAGTGGAAGAAAGGAAAGAGAGGAATGGAGAAAGGGGAGGAGAAACAAAAGAAGAATAATAAAAAAATCAGTGTTGAAGTACTATGTAACTAGTGCAAAGGCAATTTTACCCACTGCTGTCAAACTGGGACTCCCTGTTACCTGCCTGACCCTGCAGATGGCATTTGGGCAGTACTGAAGTATCCGCTGGCGTGGTGGGACCAACCCTGTGCCTTTACTTGGGCAAGATGTGTAAGGATCATAGCGTTGTATCCCTTCTCTAAGCTTGAGCATCCAAGGAAAGCACCAGAAAGGCATTTCTGATACACAGGCACAGCATTTATTCCGTGCTAAACGTTCTGTAACTCCAGACAACATCTTGTCAACAGCAAACAGCAGATGTTTCCTTTTGTCTGGACTTGGAATAAAGGTGCCTGTGGGGAGTTGTTATTAAACTCTACACGTGTTGCACTTTGATTACTATTTTTAAGAGAATCTGATTATATGATAATCAGAAGGTGAAAGGATAGTCTGCGTATTACACGGCACTAATAGCTTTGGCAAGGCTAATAATTAGGAGACAAACACGGCTGGCCCTGTCTTTCACTCGGTGCCTGCAGCCTGCTCATCGCATCACGCATCGTGCCTGACTCGCAAAGGACTCTCTGTTTTGGAAGGTGGTGTTTTCCAGTTTAATTCTGGCTTATTATTGCAGCCTAATGGCTTCTGGTGTCATACTTTCAACAGCTCCACCTTCCCCCCAAGGATACCAAGGATTTTATTAGTAGTGTTTGTACTTTTTTTTAGTTTTTTTTTTTTTTTAATCTGTCATTTCTGTGACTTTTGACCTCTCTAATTGCAGATCCTCAGGTAGCAGTAGGTAATTGCAGGTTGAACAAGAAGCATGTTGTCTGCTTTTCGGTCGTTATTTTCTCAAAGAAATTTGTTCTTGCTAATTGCATGGTTCAAATCACCTCAACCCAAGCCAGTAACTCAGAACCTTCTCCTTAGGTCGACTGCTCCAAGACACTGCAGCCGATAGAAATCTACTTCAAATGCCTGAGAGGAGTCAAAGATAAAGTCCCTAAAGGCCACTACACCCTCAAGGTTTCTGTGCTCAGCCGCTTAGGTGGTGGCCCTTTGGAGTGGCCCCAGCTGAAGGAGCAGCCTCGGGCCAGATCAACGTTGCCTGTCGGTCACGATGGAAACTTTTACAATGCTGAAATCTACTTGGGACAAAGTATCCAGACAGTAAGCAACACTCCTTAAATATGCTGTCTTTGCTTTGGAAGTTAAAACACATCCGCTTTTTCTCCTTCAGGCTTATATATTTAATGCATTCCATCATGTTCATAATTTATTTAATAATTTAAGGTGCAATTTAGGAAGGTGCAATTTTTTTCCCCCGAGGTTAACCCTCATCACTCACTCTAAAAGTGCCAAATACACACTACGTCGGATAGTGGTGTCAGCTAATTTTAAATTTTACTTTTATTCTCTCTTATCTATGCAGCTTGTCAGCTATGTAATTTGATTTCTGTAAAGTAGCTTTAGAATAATAAATGAACGAGTGGGTGTATATAAACACATGAATGCCCAAATCCTTCTGCGAGTTTTTAGCTCCATTGACCCCCATTTGCCAAAAAAGCAGCATTTGGATTATTTTGGAAGGAGCCCAAACACTTGAGGCTCTATTCTGTCTTTTGTGACTGAGGCACACATATTTTCCTGCCTAAGCATGCTGTGCGTGGCAGGATTGTTGTGTGTCAGTTGCTCACTGTTGTAGCTAATGCCTAGTGCTGGTTGAAACATTGGTCTCAGAGAAACTCTCTGGCATGCGAAAGCTTCTTCACAGCTTGAAAAACAACCCCCATCTCTCTGCGTGGGGTTGTTGGTTTTGTGTGTGTGTGTTATGAGGTGATAGAATAAGAAGTAAAGTTGTTTTTTCTTCCATTTTCAATTATTTATTTTATAGGGTTAGCTGAATGGTGGAGTTCTTCCTCCAGCCTTTCCACTGTGTGGGTACAGAGCAGACAGACAGTCCCTATCCCAAAGAGCTTTCAGATAGAGCAGCTTTTTTCTGTGGTACTGATGCTCTTGGTTACTTGTGGATAGTCTCCTCCTGAGGAGGAGACTGAGAGGAGACCTTATTGCTCTCTACAACTTCCTAAAAGGAGGTCGTAGTGAGGCTGGTGTTGGTCTCTTCTCTCAAATTACTAATGATAAAACGAGAGGAAATGGCCTCAAGTTGCATCAGGGGAGGTTTAGATTAGATATTAGTATGAAATTCTTCACTGAGAGAGTGGTTAGGCCCTGGAACAGACTGCCCAGGGTGGTGGTGGAGTCACCATCCCTGGAGAGGTTTAAAAAATGAGTAGACACTGCACTTGAGGCTGTGTTCTAGTGGACAGAGAGATGTGAGGATGAAGGTCGGACTTGATGATCCTAGAGGTCCTTTCCAACCGTAATGGTTCTGTGATTCTAAGGTCATTTCAAGTGGTGTCTTCTCAGTCTTCACTGAAGGGAGAACACTACAGGCAGTACTGCTGAACGACTCCAGTGTGCCCTGCCTGTTGCTTTCAGCATCATCTTTGTCCTGGTTCTTGTCTGCTCCTACAATGGGAGTGTTCCCCTGTTCCAAACTCCATTTTTTTTTTTCTCAGTGCTAAGGAAGAGCTAGTTCAGTTTGACCTGCCTTTTGTCCAGCTGCTCCTCAAGGCAAAGGAATTCCTGACATGGATTTGTGAGGAATGTGTGCAAATTCCACCTGCTCATCTTCCTGCTAGTCTCTGCTGGGTTTTGCATACACCTCAGTAACCTTAGAGGGGACTGTTACGCTTCATCCAAAGGTCTGAGAGAAATGCTTGATAGTTCTACCACTTTTCCAGAGTTTGTTTTAAAATCTTCTTTGAATCTCCCTAAGGATATTTAATTAGCATCTTTACTAAACTTCATTTTTAGTCTAGTGCACCAGGGTGCAGGTCTCAGGCAAGTTCACTTAAAATGCAGGACCGGGAGAAGTTGGATTAAATGACCTCCTGATGATTCCCTGTCTTTGTTACTCTGTAACAGAGAGCAAAAGTTTCATCTCACGATTTTAGAGAACTTCCTCCACCAGCTCATTTGGAAGATGTAGGTGTTGTACCTGGAATGATTGTACATCTCTCTGCTGAGATGTGACCAATTTTAGGCTTCAGAGGGTTAGCATCTAGTGCCAAACTTAGTCTGAATAGCGAGGGCTTAGTGGTGAGCTCCAGATGAGCATCTGGGTTTGAACACAACGTTATATACAGCACTGCTGCCCGGGGATATATTACAGGGGAGAAAATACAAGTGCTCACAAATGAAGAATAAGCTTTTGTTTTCATTGGCTGGAATAATGATAGGAATTCAGTGTAAACATGGTGAAAATGAAGACATGCATGCTTGATACTGAGGGAAAGCTTAGTTTTAACTAATATATTAGAAAAATTGTTCCAGAACACTACATCCTTCCAAAAATAATAACCCTGTCATGTCGGCAAAGTTGGTGTCAGCATGGGTTACCTGCTGCGTACAGAAAGTGCTGGTCATGTAAGTTAGAGCTGCCTCAGGGCTTGTCTGACTCACGCACCCGACCTTTCAAAAATGTTTTTTGTTCATTAATCAATGTTCTTTGCTCCAGCTTGCCAGCTTCCCTTCTTTCCCCTCCTTCACTGTCCTCCTTTTTAGTTTTGTCAACCTACCTCCCCCAATAACCTCTGACTACATATTAGACAGTGGCTCCTAATGGCTTTGGTTGAATTTTATTTCACTTTCAGTAAGTCATAGGAGCCTTTTTTTTAATTATTATTTATTTTTTTTCCATTCTTTTTCTCACCCTTAAATTATGCTGGACAAAAGACGTGTGAATGCTTTAGCTTGTGATAAAATGCAATTGCTGTTTCAAATGACCCTCTGCAATTTTAGGAACAGCAGCTAACAAGATGATCCAAAGGGGACTTGGTTTAGACCCAGCATTTCAAGGACGTTGTCATATATTTAGCTGCTGCAAGGGGACCTTAGACTTAGGTGGGTTAAAGCTGTCTGGTTTAGGCAAAGCAAGAGCCATTTCGAAGCTTCACCTGCTTTATATTGCAAACTGAATGTGAACTCAAGCTGAAATTCAAAAAATGCAGTAGGTTAACTCTGGCAGTAAAGACTCTTTGTTCTTAAACTTTCGTTATGCTTTTGCACCATCTGATTTTTCTCGGGTCTGGAATGCAAGTTGAGTAAGGAGAGGATGAGAAAGGAGATGATGAGACGTTTACTGTGCATCTGGTAAGGTGGTTACACAATTCACAGAATCACAGAATGTCTTTGGTTGGAAGAGACCTTTAAGATCATCTGGTCCAACCTTCAACCCAACACCACAAGCTCATCACTAAACCATGTCCCTGAGCACCAGGTCCACACGCCATTTAAATGCCTCCAGGGATGGTGACTCCACCACTGCCCTGTGCAGACCATTCTGGTGTTTGATAACCCTTGCAGTGAAGAAATGTCTCCTGATATCCAGCCTAAACCTCCCCTGGCTCAGCTTGCATCCATTCCCTCTGGTCCTGTCACACATCACCATGGAGAAGAGGCTGTTCCCCACCTCACTCCAACCTCCCTTCAGGGAGCTGTAGAGAGTGAGAAGGTCTCCCCTCAGCCTCCCCTTCTCCAGACTGAACAGCACCAGCTTAGATAGTCCTATCTAGATAGTCCTATCAGTGCCTGCAGATAGGACTGCATCATCTTTATGCTGGACCAAGGATTTTACCAGTATAACTTCCTTATTGCTGCTTTATGGTGGCTAAGATCCTACTACAGATAAGACCTAAGTGGTCAGTAAACATTTTTTGTTCATGGTCTAATTAAAGCAGTGACTTGATTACTCCAGAGGATCCATGTCCCAGTGTTACCAAGTCCAGATGACTTTTTTTCAGCTCAGTGATGACTTGAAAAGCACAAATGAGTTGTAGTATGCAGAAGTTTCATTTTGCTCAGAAAAAGAAAATCTGTTGTCTTTTTTTTTATCATCAGCTCTTCTTAAGGTAGTTCAGCCAACATTAATATAGCTGAAACAATTGCAACAATGAGAATAAGTTCTCACTTCTCAGAGTCAGAATATTCACTGGCCTCAATAAGAGTGAAAATTGGCGTGTGGCTAAAATGCTTCTCTTAGTTAAAAAAATAAATGTTTTCAGCTATAATTTCAATTATCAGGACCAAAGTAGCTTGTACATCACAAGTTTTACCTACGAAGAGAAGGTATTTCAGGTATTTGCATTGAATTATAAGTAATTCCAGAGTGCTTTCCCAGACAAAATATTGCCTGTTAGGAAGCGAATTTTTATCCAAAAGGGATAAAATATCCCAGCTGTTGCGAGGAGCAGTATAAGGCCACGAGATTGCCGACACTTAGAAGACATTTCTGATGCCATCCAGTCACTTGGGATGTTGCTCCTGCACTTCTGAGGAGGAGCAGAGAGAATCATGGCAGTTTTAGGCTCCCCAAGCTACTTTTTAAACCCGGTCCCACCGCACCCATTTGGTGCTGGTCCTTATTCTGTGCCAGCCTTCCAAAAATCAGCACTTGAGCAAAACCAAAAAAACCCACCCCAAAACCCAAGCTCCAGAAGTACTTCAGTGCTGGTGCTACATGGTTTCCCCAATGTATCTGGAATGGCACTAAGTCAGTTCTATGCATATAAAGTCACTGTTGCTGACAGAACAGTTCATAGATCTGTAGGTTTTTAAAGAGTATATCAACTGGTTAATATTTATGTGTCAGTGTGGCAAGGTACTGGTGATGTTGTAACAGTAGCTGGGCACCGTTTTGTTTTACTTGAGGGAAATTCAATAGGAATAAACCAGCAACTTTTCAAACATGACATTTAATCCACGCATGTAAATCATATCGGGAGATCTATTATTCATTATTAAAAGGGCACCATATTTTTATTACACTGAAAATGAAACACAAATGCTGTGAAAAATTTAGTGCCTTTTCCTGAAGTTTCAGGACACTTATCATGCAGTCATCTAGCAAAGGCTGACACTCATTTTAAAATATAGCCACAAAATTAATAAATTGGAATTCTTTTGCTTGGAAAAAGAGGATGTTCTATTTCACCGAATGAGGTAGATTTATTTTTTATTTAAGGCTTCCTAAATACTTCAGATGGAAAAGTCCTTTGGTAATGTTCACATTCGGAGTTAGGTATATAATGAATAAAGTTCATATTTTTGCTATTAGTCATTTCCAGCATTTTCTTCCCTGAAGTGCATTTTGAAAACTACATATATCAGAAACTGATTAACATGACCTAAGGTATTAATACTTAAAATATGATGAAACAAACAGTTTCAAGGACCTTATTTTCTGTATGTCAGCAGCTGTGTAAGGACTGTGATGCTTTTAGTAATTACAAAACAAGGTATCATTAGGAAAAGTAGACCACAAAGTTTTTTTTTCTTCCTTCCCCCCACCACCTTGTTTTATTCTTGAGTGAAATGCTGGCACAGATGAAGAACATTTAGCTCTAGGACACTTTACAGGACATAACATAAGAGTTTGTTACACTATGAAAAAAAGATAGGAAGTAATAATGCTTGGCAGTGCCAGAGGACTTTCAAAATGAGAGCCACTTAAATTTTTGCTGGATGCAATTATTTGTAGTTGGGATGATAAGGTGCTACGTGAACCTTTTGGTAAATGCACGAGCTAAGCTTAGACAGATGCTTGTATTTATTTGAAGGCTGCAGGTTTGATGCTTCCCTCCCCCAGCAGGAACACATATTTGTAACTGCTTCTATTTTGCTTATCTGAGTGAGTTTGAGATTGTGATCTTCGATTGCTATTTGCTGAATGTCTTTTTGCAAGAGTTCCTCAAAAGGCCTGTTTTTCAGAGCAGTTCTGTGTCACAGCCCTGGGGACACACCTCTGCAGTGTGTGATGAGCAGCTTACACCATGGGGCCAAGGGCTCCACGCTGCTTGGGCTGGTTACTAGCCCTTCAGTAGTGCTCTTCTCCCCAGATGGCCGTGAGGCTTTCTCCTTGTCATGGACCCAGCAGAAAGTGTCATGGGGACCTCCTTTGGCCCCAGTGCTGTGATGTGCACGGATCCCATTCCATCCAGGAGATGCAGCCAGGTGGTTTCTCTGGAGACCTTCGTTGCTCATACGTGGACTTTTCCAATGTGGAAAGCTCCATTGCCAGCACTGTCTGAGGACTTGAAGAGGTTTATTAAGTCTGGTGTGCTGACATTACAAAACCATTGCATATTAGAATCTATTGCATTGACCAAAGAAGGTATTGCATCTACCTTCCAAAGAAGAGCAGTGAAGCTGGTGAGGCATCTACAGAATAAGTCTTATGAGGAGTGGTTGAGAGAACGAGGGTTGTTCAGCCTGGTGAAAAGGAGGCTCAGGGGAGACCTTCTGGCTCTCAGCAACTCTCTGACAGGAGGCTGGAGCCAGGTGGGGTCGGGCTCTGCTCCCAAGGAACAACCCACAGGACAAGAGGAGATGGGCTCGAGTTGCCCTAGAGGAGGTTTAGGTTGTTGATGAGGAAGAATGTCTTCCCTGCAAGGGCTGTCCAGGGGTGTCCCAGGCTGCCCAGGGCAGTGGTGGAGTCCCCATCCCTGGAGGGGTTTCTAAGCCATGGAGATGTGGTGCTGAGGGACATGGTTTAGGGGTGCCCTGGCTGTGCTGGGTTAAGTGTTGGACTTCATGATCTTCAAAGTCAACAAAAACTATTCTATGATTCTACCTTGGATAGCATTAGATTTACATATGCAAAAGGTTGCTACTTAGCACAGGTTTCAATAATTAACTGATGTTACATTTCACATGTCTGATCATTGTGCTCCCGTGGAGGAGTGCATGGAAACAGCCTGTGGACTGTACTGTTTGTGTTCCTTCAGCTGAGACCAGCGCACACAGCCCAAAGACCTCAGAAATATGGCCTGTGTTATGAGGCATCATATCTAACTAGGGTAAGGGATGTGGACTGTGTTGGAAAATGTAGCAGACGTGTTAAAAATCAGGAGCATCTAGAGCCAGGCTTTTCTTTTGGACCACTCCATGGTCTATTCCCTACCTAATAGGAAATTATATCTGTAAGAGAGCTTGATGTGAGCTATAGGATAAAATAGTTGTACAAAAGATGTCAGCAGGAAGGCAGAAGGGAGCAGCCCCTGCCTGTATCCTTAGCTCCAAGCAAGCTCCAAACAACAGAGGACACCGAGAACAAAACAAATGCCCACCCTGACAAAAAATGCTGTGAGTGGGGAAAAAAACCAAGCAATTCCATGACTCACTGGAGCTGATGGTCTGGAACTGCAAGAAAGGGGCTTAAGCTGTGTTTTGGTCCATATCTGCAAGTCATGGGAGCCAGCAAAACACCCTCAGAAGGCACTTTTTCTTTCTTAAAATATCTGATTCTGAAGAATTTCATGTTTTACATAGTTATCTGTGAACTCTGGATGAGCAGCGTAGTTGCAAAGCTGTGCTGCAGAAGCAGAAAGATTAATTTATGTTGCAAAAAGTGACCCTGTTTAAACACGCTATTTTTAAGCAAGGCACACAAAGGCAAAGGGGGATTTGTTACCAGGAGTCAGTCTTCCTGTTTCTTTGCTGGAGGGCTGACAGCTGAGCTCCTGGAAAGAGCATGACCAGGTCTTGGACCATCCAGGAATTGTGAACTCTGCAGTGGACCAGCTTCCCCAGTGAAGAGAGAGCTGCTGCTTTCCCATCTGGACCAAA
Source organism: Megaceryle maxima (assembly GCA_024605025.1). NCBI lineage: Eukaryota > Metazoa > Chordata > Aves > Coraciiformes > Cerylidae > Megaceryle > Megaceryle maxima. The sequence goes on along the minus strand of JANHGN010019090.1, from coordinate 13,013 downwards.
GCTTATGGAGGAAAGGGATGCTGTGTCTGGATGTGGCACTTCAGGACACAGTTTAGTGGTCCTGATAATATTTAGTAGATGGTTGGACTTGATGCTTTTGAAGGTCATCTCCAACCTTAATGAGTCTATGACTTTTTTGTAAGAGGTGATCCACAGCACTATCAGGAAAGAGACCCAAGGTGGAGTAGCTGATGGAGGAAAAAGAAGAGAAAATGTTCCTGCTCTTGCAGGGGAGCAGTGCTGCTGAGTGACTCAGCTCTGCCTCTGCAGAACAGGCCACGTCTTCCTGAGACTTCGTGGCTCCGAGTGGTTTCTGAGCAAAGTATGTGTCCTCTTGACACAAAAGAAATAAACTGTGCTATTCCGTGTCGGTGGCCTCCGTTATCCCGGGAGACTTGTGCTCTGACTGGGCTGGAATCAAGCTCAGGAATAAATAAGTGAGATGGGAATGGCAGCAGAAGGAACAGAGTTCCTGCCTTCCTCTTGCAAAGACGATTTCTCCCCTTGCAAGATGAGGTCAGAATCCACCCTGGCCAGCAGTATATCACCAGAAACACTCGGGGAGGCTGGAGCTGGCTGTACCATACATTACTACTCCCTGCTGGTCAAAGAACAGAAAAGAATTAGCAGCAGATGTGCCAGGACAATTAGCAACAGATGCAGGGGCTAAAGCTCACAGAATGCAAACATTATTCCCCTGTATTTGGGAAGATAAAAGGCCAGATTCTGGTCCTCTGGTGTAAGGTAGCTGTGCTGCATGCGATGCTGCTGGAGCTAACTATGCCCTGAGTTATCTCTCCGAGAGGAAGGGGAGGCAGCAGGGGATCGTCGCTGCTCTGGTAGCATGGGAGAGGCAGGAGGTGCTTCCATCAGGGCAGTTGATGCAGCTCTGGGAAGGTGCCCGGGTGCTTTGGCACAGCCTGTCAGGAGAAATCCCTCTCGCTGCCACTGCTGTGGGACTGAGCAGTGAATTGATTGCCTGTTTTACAGGTACATTTGTCCTCTGCTCTGTGCAGCTCATCCAGGATGCTGAGTTCGCTCGCTGAGCCCCAGCTGCTGCTGGTCCATCCTGCCTCACAGTCCAGGGAGGTTGGGATGCTGGGTCACAGGAAAGATGGTGGTGCTGCATAAAAGGAGATCTTCAAGCTGCAGAGAGAGGAGTCAGGGAGTTGTTTGACCAATATCAGCCTGGAAAGGTTTGTTTAAACTAGAGAAGAATAGATTTAGATTGGATGTTAGAAACAAGCTCTTTACCAGGAGAGTGGTGGAGCACTGGAACAGGTTGCCCAGGGGAGGTGGTTGAGGCCCCATCCCTGGAGACATTCAAGGTGAGGCTCAAGGAGGCTCTGAGAAACCTGATCTGATTGAGGATGTCCCTGCTCACTGCAGGGAGGTCAGACTAGATGACCTTTAGAGCTCCCTTCCAGCCCAAACCATTCTATGATTCTCTTTTTCAGGAAATAGAAACAACAAAATAATAAATATATATGGGGAAATGAGTGATGGTGCACTGCATGGCCCTCCTTTGATTTGTGTGTTGTTACATTCAGATACCCATTCAAAGACAGGCAGCAGAAAGCTGGGGAACTAAGTTTTCAGCTACTCCAGGACATTCTGATGATAGATGGGACTTTTGGAAAACCCTAATAACACAATATTTTATTTTTACCTCAGTCCGTGTTTCTATTCCCTCCCCTCTGGCCTTTTATAAATTTCCAAGTCACACAAACACTTCCCAAGAACGCCCTTCCCTGCGCTGGCGTGCTGGCCTCGCACCTAAACCGGGAGGGCTCGAAATCTGGTTGGGAAAGCTCTACCTTAATTTGTCAGTAACAGCCTCGTCTCCAGCACCTTTCATTTCTCATGGTAAACTCACTTTTTTTTTTTTTTTTTCTTTGTTAATGAAATAGTTTGATGGGAACCCCTTCCCATTTAAAAGGCTTTCAACCCATGTTTTACACCAGTGAGGTTCGTTTGCCGTGGTTCTCATGGTTGGAAATGATGAACCATTAATTTCTAGGCTGTTCTGCAAGATTCTTCTATGTAATAAGTAAATGTTGAATTGTCTTTGCATGTCTTTGCATATTCCAATTCGCTTCAATCCATTTGAGTTGTACACGTTTAATGGTTGGATTCTTGCAGTGTAAGTAATGTCATTTTGGTCCTTTTTTTTTCTTCTAAATTGAAAGGATTTGAAGGAGTAGAGGAAAGGAGCAAAGGTTTGTTTCTTCTTCGACAAGGTTAAAACCCAAGAGTAACTCAGACAACCCTGCCCCCCTCCCAAATCCTCATACTGGATCTGTGTGTTGAAATATTCAAATAGAATTCATTCTCTCTCTGGAGTAAATGATTTCTTTGCTGGAATTATGGTGGCATATGGGGAAGTAAGATATATTACAATAAAACTGATATAAAACAGTTGAATTCAGAAATAGTGGCAAGAGATAATTTTAGTGCACTATGATTTAATTCAATTAAATGCAACGCTGTTAACTGCAGACTAAGAAGAATTACTTGTGCCTGTGCAGCCACACACAAGCATTATTTATTCTCTGCTGCATCTCTCTTTGCAGGAGAAATTCCACCAGTAAAAAGTGGGTGCCGGATGCTTTCCTGGCACCAAAAGGCTTTATACCTCACAGACCTCAATGGAAATTTTACCTGAGCAAGGAGAAACAGGGAGCTAAGGTGTTAGAGGGTAAACCCATTAAAACCTGGGAAGCTGTTTTTATGTAGTATATCTTCTGTGAACAACAGGAGGGCTGGTGCAGGCTTGGGGGCTGACTTACCACCTCTTGCCTCAAAAGAGGCTGCTGCCACCAGGGGAAACATAGCTGCTGATATTATTTTTGTTGTTGTTATTTTTTTCTTCAGAAACAAAACAGTGCATCAAAACAAATGGGTCTGTTTGAGCTGCTTGTGCCTTCCCTATTCCAGGCACTGCCCTCAGTCTCTTATGAGAGTAACTGCTGATTCTTCTCCTCCTCTGATGACCTGGGCTTGAGCTGTTCACTGCCCTGTACCTGAATCCTGGGGTCAGTTTTGGGTCCCTCGCTCCCAGAAGGACATTGAGGGGCTGGAGCTTGTCCTGAGAAGGGCAACAGAGCTGGGGAAGGGTCTAGAGAAGAAGTCTGGTGAGGAGCAGCTGAGGGACCTGGGTTTGTTCAGCCTGGAGAGGAAGAGGCTCAGGGGAGACCTTCTGGCTCTTGACAGCTCCCTGACAGGAGGCTGGAGCCAGGTGGAGGTTGGTGTCTTCTTCCAAGGAATAAGTGATAGGACAAGAGGAAACAGCCTCAGGTTACACCAGGGGAGGTTTAGGTTGGAGCTGAGGAACAATTTCTTCCCCTTGAGGGTTGTCCAGGGCTGGCCCAGGCTGCCCAGGGCAGGGGTGGACTCCCCATCCCTGGAGGGACTGAAAGCTGTGGTGTTGAGGGCCAGGGTTCAGTGGTGCCCTGGCAGTGCTGGGGGAACAGTTGCACTTGATGATCTTCAGGATGTCTTCTGACCAGAATAATTCTATAAGCATGAGAGCCCAGACCTGCAGAGCCATGCTGGTGCTCAAGGCCTGTGCATTCCCATCAGAGCTATTTGGAATATACACTGAGATCTGTGACACTGTTCTACCTGGGTCAGACACCCCGTGTTCATGTGCGAGGACTCCCAGAATGATTCACAGAATGGAATCTTACAGCTTCAGGCTTTGTAACACAAAGGTGTGTGACAAAATCCTCCTTCTTACTAGATGCGTTGCCCTTAGGTGCTTGGATCATGGCATGGCTTAAACACCCAGCTCCTGTAATCGCAAGCAAAAGGGATGTTTCCAAAGAGCAAGTTTGCACTCTAGGTCCAGGATGGGAGCTTATAGCACATGATGAATAACTGGGAGCAGGGAACAAAGAAATGAATTTTTAATGGCCACAATTACCTTTACACCAGCTGCTTGACCACTGTCTGTCTGGAGGCAGGCTGGCAGAAGAGACTGTCCTGTGAAATTATTCTAAAGGAAAGTCTGGGAAACAAGGGAGAAACCCAAAGGGCTGTTGTGATAACGGCCGTGATTTCAGCTGCTTCTGCTTTGGGCTGGTTCAATAATGCAGGTAATTGTCTTTGATCGGAGCCTTGTAACCACCACCTTTAATTTGTAGTGAGGAGGTGACTATCTAGCACCCAGCTAGCCAAATGAAATGTATGGCTTGATTAAGGATCTCTTTTGTCAGTAATTTGTGCCTAATGTTTTTAGCTTTCCCACGGGCTGTTATAGAAAATGGTAAATCTGGTTTAAATGAAACCTGATACTGTTAATGGTTTAATAGCAGCTGCCACAGGGTTATGGCATTTTTCAACAGATGCTTCTGTTTCATTTTAAGCCTACACTAAGTCTTGGAATATATTTACATAATTAATATAAAGTACACCTACATAATAATGACAATATTTATAGTTTTAAAAGATTTCCCTTAACTGACTTCCCCTCTCTCTTGCCGTTATCTAATCACAATATATAATTTGAAACAGGAAGGCATATTATTAAAATAATAATTTATATTCACCTCTTCAAAAAAATGATAGAATCCAGCACCACTATGAACATGGATCATCTCCTAACACAGCAGTTATCTCTGCGGGTAAATCCCTTAGCTGCTTCAGAAAAAGAGAGAGAGAAAAAACTTAGCTATACTTGAGTTGTTCTTACTACCTTGCCTACTCTTCATCCAGGAGTATAAAAAAAAATGATGCTTGTATTTAAAAATACCAGTCAGGAAGGAGCTGCACTGAGGTGTGTGCTTAAGTTCAGAAATACTTGAAGCAGTAAAAAATTGTGGCTGGTTACGAGCTGCAGGATGTCATCTCTTTGAGGAAATCCTGGCTAATTTAAGCAGACTTTGAGGCTTATAATAGTGGGTGATGAGTTTGGATGGATGTCTTCTATTAATGGAGGTCTTATCACGAGTTTCAAAAAGTACTGAGGTTATATCCTACACAGCAAGAGGGTACCCTTGACTATTGTCACCTTCTACCAGTACATGCCAATTCACAGGGAGGAGAGGAGGAGAAAAGGCTCTTCTTTGTCTGCCTTGTCTGGAAGGCAAGGTAGGGTTGGGCAGGAGTCTCTGCAAGGCAGATGTACCAAGGCATTCGCTGCTCTGAACTTTGAGGAGTGAAATGGGAATGAGAAAAGGTGGAAAACACTGAAATAACAGAACAGTGTCTCTATTAGAGAAGCATCCAAGACAGTTTATAGAAGGGATTAGGGAGTCCCAGTTCTCCCTAACCCAGGAGAACATGGTGTTTTGCTCTGAGAGATGTAGCTGACGTGTTATCTTCCCTTGTCCCCTGGTGACTACTCAAGAGCTGTTAGGCAGGGTATGATGGTAGTCACCTTCTAGCTTTCGTGTGGTTTTTATTTTATCTGCCCTTTGGAATGTTTTAGAGCTGTTCAATAGGATGTGGGTCAACCTCCACATTAATTACAGAAAACAGATAGAATTGTGACATAGAACCAGATTTCTGTGTCTTTGTCCTGCTTCCTTCTCTACTCTCTTCTCCATGACCTTTCATTGCTCCACGCAGCAAACTTGACAGAAGGATTTACATAAATTCATTACTTTTGCATGTTTTTTCACCCCTGATTTTGAAGTCTTTGCTTATGGGAACACAAGTGCTCCAGGGCCCCAAGGCACTGGTAACCATCTTCCACAGCTCCAAGCAGCTCAGAAGAAGGGTATGTCTGTCTTATGAAAACTGTAAGCAGTATTAGTCAGCCTTTGGTGTGCTGAGAGTTTACTACCTCAAAATCCTTTTTGACTCTACCTTGAGGTTCATATACTCTGCAAGAAGAGTTTCCCTGCTTTAATTTGAGAGAGGAAGGCTATTGTCTACCAATATCCTTCCCAGAACTGGCTGGAGAATGGTTTGTGACTCAGTGAGGAGCAAGCCTGCAAGTCATCTCACTGGGTGTTTGGATGAACTCTCCAAAACTGCTGCAAGAAGAACCCCAGTGGTGAATCTCAGTGAGCCCTCCCAGGGCCACCTCAGATTCCCAAGTTGTCTGCTTGTATTTTTCTAGGGGACATGTGTTTTTCTACTATTGGTAAGTAAAGACAGAAAATGAATGTTTTCTGAAAGCCAAGGGGGGGATGTGGAATGAAATCACAAAATTAGCATTAAAAAAAAAAGCGCACAGCATTTTCTATCGGAGTGGAAAATGGTTCAAATACATGATTTGGTGGAAAAAGAAGAGTTGTTAATTGTTTTAGCATGCAAAATTCATTCAATTGTATGAAGTTTGTAGAGCTTTATATGATAAAAAGAAAGCTGCTTCCCTTATGATGTTTTTGTAACTAATAAACCTCTTCCTCCTTCGCTAGGTTCTACCACCTAGAAAAGCTGTGAAGCCAGGCATGGTCCTTCTCTTTGAACTCTTCCTTCTTCGTGGGACTCACAGTTGGATCGATCGGGAAGTGGGATGGGGAGCTTTTCCCTTGTGTGACAACAATTTTAACACGTTGGAAGGGAAATTTAAATGTCCCTTCCTCAGAGGTCATTACGACTCCAAAGTTGACCGATTCAAAAAAATCGAAGATTTTATTTCTCAAGACTTGGATCATTGGTTGTGCAATCTCTACTTTCAGGTTTGTATTAAAAAGTAATTAAATTAATTAGACCTTTTGGTTCAGTCACTGTTCCTCAGAACAGATTCCATTTTTCCTTCTGTCAGCCTTAAAATCAATATAATCTTTCCAAAAAGCAGTTTATTAACCTACCCAGTAGGCATATAAAGAAAGTGAAAATCACATGCAGCTGCAACTTTTTTTGTGAAATTAGTAGATTATTTCACAGCCAAATTTTAGGATTATTTCAAATATCAAAATATTGGATGAAAACAGTGGATAAAAAATTGAAATTTTGAGTTTCACTCTATCTATTGGATATTTTGCAACTTGGGTGATCTTTAAGGACCCTTCCGACCCAAGCTATTCTATGATGGTTCATTTATGGCTTTGGTGAGAAGGGGCCTGAATTAAGAACTGCTCTTCAGTGGAAGCTTTGCTTCTGGATGTGCGAATTAAAAGGGTGTTGTTGTAACTGAGATATGTTCTCTCATTCACAATCTTAACAAGACCTCAAACATCGACCTCTTTTATAGTCATGTCTGTCTCAGGGGAAAAAAAAACACCAAAAGAAATGGATTCTGAAAGCATCTTTATTTTAACATGTGAGTTTACTCAATAGAATGTGTAGTTATTTCTTTTCTTGTAGTGATGGTTTTCAGGCACTTTTCTTTTTTGGGTCTACCAAGAATAAAAGTAAGTGAAAATAACTTCATGATCATGTAGAGATATAAGAACTTCTATCAAAAAATACACCAAAAATACACTAGGAAAAAGAATGTTGGAAAAAAAACATTAGTAGAGCTATGGTAAAAAAAAAAACAAAAAACCAAAAAAACAAAACAACAGAAGAGTAAAAATTGGTTGAAATTTTGGTGGGGGAAGACCCCAAAGCTGCAAAATTAGTCTTTCAATTCAGTGTATATTCTGGGATGATTTAATGATCCAGGGAATCTATATTTTCTCAGCTGATTCTAAATTTGGATTGTGAGTCACCTCCATTTACTGGGATGTCTGCTTTGGTCTGTAAGCATGGGGAAGCTGTACATGGGAAAAAGATAGGAGAGAAAACTGCAGTAAACAGAAGTACAGAGAAACAAGAACTTCCTAAAATCCTCATAGCAACGACTTGGACTTCTGGTTCACAAGTAATGTTACAAGTATGTTCTGGCTTTGTGGAATACTGAATTAAGCTTAAGTTCATGGTTTGGTTTTGTTTTCTAAATAGATAATTAAACTACCACAGGATTCAGCTAGTAAGTGTGATATGCACCTTCATCTCCCACCTGAACTGCTGATGTATCCAAGTGCTGCTGAGAAGAATGGTGTCTCCAAGAAAGTTGAACAGCCTGGATCAAAAGGTGATGGATTTAAACTTTCTTTTTTATATCCAGGCTTTCACTGGAGCATCCCATAGTTTCATTTCAGTGTTGGCTAGTCATTATTATTCTTGTTAAGCTAGATTTTCCTCATTCAGATACTGGTCCAACATGTGTCATAGCAGGAATACTGTGATTCTTTTTATTAATATTGCTTAACTTTGTTTTCAGTGGTGAGCAATTTAAACCAGCCTTGTTGCTGAGGATGAAACTTCCCATTGCTGGCCTCTGCTTGAGGCTGAATAATGCTTGGAAAGTCGCAGCAAGAACAGTTCAGCTGCTTATGACACCAAGCTTGCAGGAAGAAATAAAAAAGAAAAGGTGCTTTTTTTTGGTCTAATTTCTGAAATAGCTCTAGCACCTCCCTGGCTTAGAACAGGGAGTTCAGATTTGGCAGGGAGATAGTTCTGGCATCAGAGTCTTATCAGCCTTCTGCTGCTCCTTTGAAATACCATTAAGATTCAATCAAGTGTTAACCCATAGGAAAGACAAATTATCACTTGCTTATGTGCATGCTTCCCCAGAAGCTTTTTTTTTTTCTTTTTTCCAAAAATCACTGAATGTTACTTTTAGACCAAGCATCCTCCCTGGCCTCTGAGAGTCTCCTGGTGGGGCTACATGGAATACATAATTAACCCTATTGCAGTGAACTTGGAAATTGTTCCTCTTGGATTAGAAATCCAGGAACAAGAATGGCAGGACACTGTCATTGGTTTTCCTTTTTCATTATGTGGGATCTGAGTGCCGTGGATGAAAAGAATTCTTTTTCTGGTGTATAGACAGATCTATATTCCCTCTTGCTTAATGAACTGAAGGATGCAGCCAACTCACAGCTTGTAGTATCCATGCAATACCATGTGCAAATCTGAAATAGAGGTTTAGTTCTTCAGGACAGAGGTTCCTCAGGCATTGGAGAAGAGCAGCAGTGATGCACAGTAGGATACATGGGAGGAGAAAGAGGAAGGTATTGGAGGGAAACAGAGCAAGTAAGCAGTAATCTTTTAGCATGGTAAATGGGCAGCTCAGGTTGGAAGCATAACATGAAAAGAGGAGTAAGATCCTTTTTGTTGCCATACATCTTCTACATACCTGCTAAGGTGTTTCTAGATGCAACCCAAACCCATGACTAGCAGACGCAAAAGGTGGAGTTGCAGCCAATTTTTCTCATCAGTGAAGAGTTATGGACAGGCTCTTAATCAAACGTCCTTACTGTGGTTTGGTCCTACCATCAATGAATCATGCACATGTGCACACACATACACAGAGAGGCTGCAACTAAATCAGTCACACTTCTGGAAACACACAGAAAAAACACATGATACTCAGTTGGAGAAGTCCAGGAAGATGTATTTATAAGAACTGAGGGCAAGCAATAGTGTATGTCCTCTTCTGCATGCAGACCTCTGAAACAGGCTGATAGCTGATCATGGAAGATCTTCAATTCCCATGCCAAAGAGATTTGCACTAACAAAATTTCTAGGAGTAATTTTTGATACTGTTTATATTTATTTATTTTTCTTGGAGCCTTCTTTAAAGATATTATTAGCTGCTAATATCCCCCATGGGTTTGTTTCTTAATGTATCTATGCAGTGCTACAGTAGGCTGTTTCTGCTGGTGATATGTTGCTAAGAGATTTAATAATGGGTAAACAAACACAACATGTGGTAATCCATTTCAAATTAAAAGTTTATTAAACGCTAGCTTGATGACTTTCTGGCTATTTACAATTAAAGGAGCAAACCTTAGGGAACTGGAGATCACGTGGTGAAAATCACGACTTCAACATTTCCAACAGAAAAATGTGTTTATGATCTGTGGCAAGCTGTCGTGCATTGATATGCTCTGTAAATACTATATTATATCTGTTAAACCACCAAAAGCAGGGGGGGGAAAGGGTTCTGTTAAAGTGACATTAAGGGTGAGACGCAAACCAGAGGAAGCAAGAGCAGCCTAAATGAAGACTGGTGCTCTGCAACTCACACTGCTGCAGTAGTCTAAATAGTGAGTGATCTTACATATCGATACCATATGTGGTGCTGCAACATATAAGCAAAATAGAGCAGGTTAGGAGCTGGTGTTTTAACCTTCGCTTCAAATTTGTCTTGGTTTTAGAAGTTTAAGACAGAACCTTCATGTTATTTCCATTAACTCCAGGCTACACTATTCTTTTAAATCACAGCGCTGGGCTGGGCTGGGTATTGGCTCTTCCCTGCCACACAGGATCTGTCTCCCAGAGTATAAGACAGAGGAATACAACTTAATACCTCCAGTTCTACCTCCTCTGTAGCTCACAGATGCCCGTGATCAGATCTAGCGTGCCTCTTAGTCCAAACCATATCTTCTCCCCATTCTTTTGAGGTGTTATTCCATGAGCAGCTCATGAAGACAGAAGCTGTCTTCATGACCATCCTCTGCTTTTCTTTAAGAAAAGCCTCTGTTGTTGATCTGTTGCCCCATTAAGGCATCAACAGTCCCTGCCAAGAAATAAATGACAGTTTCTCTGTGGAATTCAGTAGCCGTTGTAGTGTTGAAAGGTTGTAACCACTCTAATACAAGTAGCATAGGTAGGAAAAATGTGAGGCAACTACCAGAAGGGTTGCCTTGATAGACTTAGATCCAAAGTAACCCTGTATTCTAAATGCATGAAAACTTCAGAAATGTGACTCTCCACATAAAACACGAAATATGCAAATCCTTCAAGAGAACACCTTTTCTCACAGTGAAATCCACAGCAAGATCTTTTGACTTTAGTGTCCATAGAAGAGGGGATTCACATGTGCCAAATGTCAGTGTAACTCAGCCTTTTCTTGAAAGTGGCAGCTCTTTCATCCCTAAAAAAGTAGCTGGACAGTGCTCCTCTTATTTGTTCTCCAGTTCAAACACTTCTAGGTCAGACTCAGGCTTGTTTGGGAAGTGTTGCTCTTGCACTTGTTGGGAACGCTCTTCCAAATGCTTGTTGTTCTCTCCGTGCTGTTTCTCTGGTGTGACATGCAAAACACCTCTTTGTGTCCATCGGAAATAGTGATGAAATAAGAGACAAATAGAAAACCAGGGATAATCCTCTGTAGTCTGTAGAACCAAAGGAAAACCTTTCTTATTCTAGTGACTTTCACCTTTAATATTGGCCAGCTTGAAGTCCTGAAGTGATGGTCAGCACTGCTCTTAGCACATAATGATGTGCACTCAAGACTTAAAAAGGGTTCTTACAAGGGAGAAGGTGGAAAAGTGGCTGAGGAGATTAAGATACAGAAACCATGTATTTTTTTTAGTGGTGTTATGTGCAGATTTTGGTCAGAGCACAAATCACCTACAGAGTTTGCTGTCCAACAGCAGCACATGTGACTCATGTGTCTCACCAGCAGCACGTGTGGCTCACGTACCCCATGCATCATTCAGAAGAAAAAAATTAGAGCAGCTGGAATTTTTTTCCGTTGCCAAACTATGAGCTCATAACAGAAGTAAATATCAGGTGTACAATTTATCTGGTTACTGTACAATTTAGAGCGTTTTTCGGTCTGTCTTCCATCTGCCTGCCTGGCTGTTAAAGCTAAGGTTGGTTTGTAGCATTTGGGTTTGGCAGTCCTTGAAACTCACCCGAGCTGTAAAGCTTTAAACAGTTGCACAGGTCTTTAATTGTAAATGAGTTTTGACAGGACTGCTTGGCAAAAGCCTGGCCCGGCCCGTCGCAATGCCGGCCGACAACCCCTCGCTGCTCCTGGAGCAGGGAAACATGTGGAAGGAATTGTTCTTTTACATTTCACAGCTTGTCATTTCCTCTGCAGGGCAACCTCTGACCTCCCTGAAAGATCCTGACACCCATAAGGGAAGTATTCCCACTGCTGTAAAGGAAGTGGGAAAGCGGTTTAATGCCGCGCAAGGAGGAGAAGCGTGTGTGTCAGAAGAAGCTGGGAGGAAAAGAGAAGAGCTTAAAGTGTTTCCAGCAGGTTAGGACTTTTATTATGTGGTTTGTTGGTTGGTTGTTTTTTTTTTGTTTGGTTTTTTTTTGTTTTGCTTGTATTTTTTTAGTGTTTTTGGTTTGTTTCATTGTTTTTTGTGTTTTGTTTTGGGGTTTTTTTTAGTGTTTTTGGTTTGTTTCTTTTTT
>JANHGN010019089.1:22137-131054 GCA_024605025.1 Megaceryle maxima | reverse complement strand
TTTTTTCCTTTTTTTTTTCTTTTTTTTTTCTTTTTTTTTTTTTTAGTCCAGAAGACTGCAGAACTTCCTGGAATAAGCAGTGTGCTACCTGTGCATAATGAAACTGAATCTTTTACGTTTTCTGCTGAAAATTTGTTCTGATGTGATCATCACTTTACCTAGTCAACTGGAGGTGTTACAGCATCAGAACCGCAGATATGAAAACCTTGAGGTACAGATTGATTTTTGTCAGTTGCATTTTAAATAGAAATACGTGTCATTGTTTGAGAGAGAGAGAAGATAAAAGGATAACTTTAGAAGTATCTACCACTCTGAAGGAAATGACTGATTGCTTGATTGATTGATTAATTACAAAAGCTACTAGAGTTTGGGTGAGAAGTTATGCAATAGTTTCCAGCTTGCCTGTCTTGTGGGCTTGATTCTTCCCTGGATTATCATTTCTATTTGTATAATCCTGATGTTTGGCATCATCAGCACATGCCTGTGGTGACCTCCAAGGGGCCTCCTGTAGCAGTCAGTGACTGGCCTAAGACAAGCCCGGGAGAGGTGCTAGTTCACACTGCTGCCAGGGAGACTGTCGTGAAGGTGCAACTGTTTACCATCAAAAGTTGCCTTCTCCTGAGCCTTCAGAAAAAGATTATTTTTTTTGAGCAACTCTGCGATGTTTCTGTGGTGAGCCACCATTAGTCAACAAGTGCAAATATTGCCCCATGGGTGCAGTGCAGCCACAGAACTTATCTTGTAAGGTTAATAAATTATTATTTAAAGTTTTAGTTAAAGAAATGGATAACAAAACTTCATAATGTACATGTGTGAATTCTTGTAGCTACTCAGTCAAACCATCGTCTATGGAAACCTGAATTGAAAAGATGCTTGGGAAAAGAATCATGTGCCAAAGGGTAGCTATTAGTAGTCACTAGCAGAATAGCTGTATGAAAACAATGCTTGCATACTGTTCTATGTCATTTAAAGCATTACTGTTCATTGCAGAAAATGAGACCTTCTGTTTTACCTTTGGGGAAGCTAATGCTTGTATTGTAAAGGGGAAGCTGGTTTGTTGTTTTTCATTTTGGTATGTGCCACAAATGAGAATGTCAGGAAGGTCTGAGATTTCATCTCATTCAAATCTATTAGTGTTAATGTTCTTTTCATTATGATTTCATCAGGATAAATTAACAGAATCTGTGAATAATATGCTGCACATATTTGATATGCAAAACCAAATCAACTGTACAATTTATGTTTCCTTACAGCTGGTGCTGCATATTGACAGATAGGAGTATAGGCTACATGCATTAGTCTACAACAGCTGTCTGTGACTAGGAGCTCATCTTCTGCCATGGATGGCAGCGAAGCCTGATGCTAGTGGCTGACCCTGCTGGAATTGGAGCTTCTGCAGCGGACAGTCAGCCCAGAAACCAATAGCATCATTTTCTTACAAGCTCTGCAGGTTCAATGCATGTTTAGATTATGCTGGTATAAATGTGTCTCAACTATTGCATTTAAAAATAGTTTGGGATGAACTTATGGAATGTCCAGATTTGTTTTCAATGACTTGTCCAGTGGTCATTCTGAGAGCCCTATAAATTGCCTTACTGTGACATGATTCATCAGTAAGTAGACATAGCAGATATAAGAGTGGGCTGCTTATAATTCTCAGAAAAGCACTCATGTTCATCAGAGAGACATTTCTGTTGATAGCAATGCCCAATTAACCCCTCTCTGCATAAATATGTTTCTACAGAAGTCTTTTTTCAATTTTTCTTTTTCCTCTTTTGTTGGCAAATCACAGGGTAAAGTTTTGAAGTCCTTCATACCTTTTTTAAAACATGACAAATCATCTTTATAGGTCACAAGATCTTGATGTATTGTTATATTTTGAGGCATAGAACCAAAACAGTGCAAATCTCCTTTCTGATTTCACTGGGCTTGGCACTGGCTTCTGGATATTTACATCTTAATTTCTTCCACTCAGATGTGGTATTTGATTTGAGTGTTTGTGAAAGTACCAATCTGACAGTCCTGCAGACTGAAGCCTTCCATTTATTCACCCATTAAGTACAAAGTTCAAGTTTCCCTTTCCCATTAAAGTGTCTCTACCCATGCTGGTCAGACCACCTCGAGGGAGGAATCATTTAAATTCCAACCACACACTTTCCCCTGCCTCGCTCTTGCGAATGCCAGCAAGAAGCCGATTTGTGCCAGCTGTTGCATATATCTAATGGGCAGACTTGCCTGTGGGGAATAAATGGATTGGATAACTTCTAGAAGATAACAATTTCAGGTTACTACCAGTCTGGGCTGGGTTTGAACTACTACTCCAGAAGGGAGTTACTGTCTCCTATTACCAGTCCAGATACTCTGGAGTTTCTGTGGGGCTTTAAGAAGTATCTTAATGCAAGTGGATCTTTTTTTAAAACATCCCTTAACAATTAAGTGGATTATTTGAATTTTAGGCTGTATTAACTGCAATGAGACATGGTTCATACTTAATAGGTAAGAAAAGTAGCTCATATTATAAATGCAATATAGGTATATTATACCTGGTGCACTTTTATCGAAACAGTGTCAGGTTTTGAAACAGCTTACATTAAATCTGCATCTGTGCTGTGAATCCAGAAAGAAGTTGAGATTTACTCAGCTAAATCCTTTTTCATGGTGTTGGCAACTGAGAAGGAGTTTGTCACTGAAATGTTAAATTTTTTTACCCCTTTTTCACATTTCTGAAAACGACACAAATGAGACTAGATTGATTCTAAAGTAACGGAAGAAGCCAATGCAGAGACAATAATGACGAACATTGTTCCAGTTGGATGGATTATGGGAGAAGTCTAAAACCTCCAGGTTCTTATTTTCCCACAAGACAGTCAATTCTGACACTTCAATATATAGGCATGGATATGCCAGAAAAGGAGCAAGGAGGCACTTCATTCCTATCTGTTGATGCCTCTTGATGACTTTGGTACCACACACACTACTGGCACCAAGCTGTATCAGCTGAATAAAGAGCCTCACACCATTTCAGGGAGGAAGGTATAGAGGGATGTGGTGCATTTCCCAGAAGCTGTAATGAGCGTCTCATCTATGCTATTGCCACTGATGCAGGATGGAAATAAGCTTGGTTAGGACTTCAGCATGCTGTATGTGGAGCAATTAGTCCTTGATGTGTGACCACAGAGGACGCTGAGCCTCACCCTTCTTGTTACAGAGGCATATGTTTCTGACTTAGCATATTGATTTCTCTAGTGTTTTCCACTATTTTGAGTGCCCTGAAAAGCCACTATAACCTTTATTGCTGGTAGAGAAAGTATGAGTGCTACTAGCATGGGCTTTGGAAAAGGGTAGAGAAAGCAACTGGGGCAAATGTTCTCAGAGGTAATGGGGATGCATGTGCTTTATAGCTGAAGCCTTGGCAACAGCTGGCAATTGCTGCCAATGGCATCATATGTATTGACTGCCCTTGAGGTTCAATCCAGACGGCCACGTGGAACAAGAGACATTATCTTACTGAATCTGAGCTGTGAACCTGGAAAATAGCTCACAGTAGATGATACAGAAAAGCAAAACACCTCTGTGCCTTTTTCTATTTTGGTTTTCTACTTTACTCAGCTTTTATGGTGGGGTTTATTCAGATGTGGTGATTTTTAAAGGACTGGTAAAAAAATTGTCCAAGTCTTTCTTTGGTGGGTTTTTTTTCTTCCACATCTTGTTCTTTTTCTGTCATTTTTTCCTGTCTAAAACAGGAAAAGCAGCCTTAAGCATCAAAAAACCCTAAATTCCAGCTCCTTTTGACAAACAACCCCCTGTTCTGCTTTTGCCAACGACTGATTGATTAGTTACTGGTACCCTTGTCGAGGATGTCTCTTTCACAGAGCTGCCAGTTACTTCATCCAGTGGTGCTTTCACATGAGTGAATGATCACCAGGGACTCACAGTCTTCTCCTGTTAGCCCTGTATCACCTTCTACTTCTACGTAGATGAAGATACCCTGATAGACAAAACCTTCAATCAATTTACTGTTTGGAGTCTGACACATACAATGGGAGTCTGCAGTAATAAAGAGAACTTGCAGGAGCTGAAACAGATTTCTCTGATCATTACAGGACTAGTTAGTTGCACTTGGCTAGCACGTGCCAGGTTTTTCTTAAATCCAAGTCTCTCAGTGGGAATCTATCTAATATTTTCTTGTGTTAAGGTCTCTGGGTTTATTGTAGTAGTATTTTGGCCTGCTAGTAGATTGAAAGCAGTATGAAACATGTTCATCACATGCTGCTGACAGCTTTTTAATTCCTAGCAGACAGGGAGAAAAAGGCTCACCAATTCACTGATCTGCAGTGTTTTTCTGAGAATTTTGAATTTTAAACCTCTAACTTTAGACTAACAGCTCAGGTAAAAAAAATTGCTAATTCCCAGCTGTATCCCAAATCCGGTCTTCAATATATGGAAGGGAAATTTTCACCACAGAAATCTTTGTTTATTTTGTTTTGTTAGGTTGTTGTACTACAGGCTAAACAGAGAACAATCATTGTCTTTTGTTCTTTGTCCTTTCCTGGGAGGTGCATTGGGGAGTTCAGGTAATTTTTTAAATCAAGTGAATTTTGCTTGAAAGCCTAGTCCCAGATGAGTTGCTTCCACACAAGAAGGGAAAGAAGACAAGAAATAAAGTGAATCTGGCTTTGTAGAGTATGTAGTCCCTACTCCACTCTCATGGCTTGCCAGGAAGGCAACATAAAAGATGAAACCCAGAGAAGAACTCAGTTATAACTTGCACAAGTGACTGGACCCCTGACTGGTGTTTTGATGTTCTTTCCCTTTAGCTTTCTTTTTTTAACCTGGGAGCATCCTATGGACCAAGGCAAACATCTAAGATGGAGAAACAGACCAATCTGTACCATGCAGAGCCATAGGAAATATCCCAGAAAATATAATGAGGTTATGTTTAGCATATTTGCAGCTAGACTAGACAACCTGCTAATGGACACAGTTTGGGGCAGGCTTTTCTAAACATGCTTAGAAGATTAAGAAGCTTTGGGTGGTCATCGTCATTTTGTGGACTATTACATCCCACTGACTGGTTGAGCATTTCTAGCTTCTGTTATGGCACATATGTCATTTATATCCACCTATATTCACTATGACCCTCAAAGCAAGTGGCAATTCACTAAAAAAATCATCAGGCAGTATAGGACCTTTTGGTTTATGATTTATATATTCCCAGCTTAGCTTCTCATTTTGCAAAAGAAGGCTTCTCAGCATGCACCAGTAAGAAAGAGATTAGTCTTGTGTCCTTCTCAAAAATAACTGTTCATAGTTCTCCTTGTTTGTCAGGAACTCTCCTTTTATTCTCAGCAAGTAGCCTCCTGTTGTGTGGATAATGTGCAGATGGTCATGCTTTCACCTTTAGATCCTATGGTGGATAGATTTGGTGTTCTCAACCCACAAAGTACTCTGCCAAAGGCATTCATTTCTACAGTGGATCTATTTACACAGATTCTTAGTTTTACTGTCTCCAGCCATCTTGTGGTTGCAACACAGAAACCTAATAGAAAGTTAAAACTGTGCATAGTTATTAGAAAAGCCAGTTAATTTTTTTATTTCTGCCAAGCATATAAGACTGAAGGTCAGTCACTGCAATTTTTAATTTTGCAACTATGAACACTGAGTTTGGAAAAGGATAACTCATTTATTTTTCTTTTCTTAAAGAATGGGTAAATATATTCATGACAGTAGAACATTTGCATTATTAAAGCTTTTGAATGAACTTGAATAAATTGCTAATCTGAAAAGGATATAATTATTTTTGCCCAGAATGAATATATAATTTTTTTTGCAGCATCTGTAAGCTTAGATGGTCCATATGCTCTTGTATACTTGTAAACTCATATACCAGTTGAATCACCTGGATCAAAGCCATGTTTTAATAAGGCATAGAAGAAACAAATTATATTTGCTGTCAGTTTTCACCACTGGAAAAACCCAAAAATAATTGTAACATGTTTTACTTTTTTGAAATTTTCTGAAATTTCTGAATTTTCAGAGCTGGATTTAATAGCATTCTCGTTTTGTGTTTTCCTATAATTTTTTCTTTTTTTTTGGTAGCTTTGAGAATTCCAAATATCTCCAATTTAAAACAGTTCCCCTAGAATAAGTAGTAGCAGACTAACCTTTGAAGGAACTGACATGAAAAAAAGTCTGACCTTCATTTCAAATAGTGGTTTTGTTGCTGTAACAAAGAGAACAAGAAACACTAGCTGAAACATGGGAAATTATGTTTAGATGTTAGGGAAAAAAAAAATTCACAGTGAGGGTGATCAAACACTGGAACAGCTTGTCCAGAAATATTTCATGATCTCCACCCTTGGAGATACTCAAAACTTAACATGACACGGTCCTGAGCAAATTGACGTCCAGCAGGAGCTGGACCAGGTGACATCTAGAAGTCCCTTCTAACTTGAATTATTCTATAAATCAGAGCCTGCCACACGAAAGATGACAGCAAAATATTGTCTATGATGATTGTCAGTTCTCAGATTTTTGATTCAAGATAAAATTATCTTTGTTGATGTACAGATTGTCTTGAATTCTTCAGCAAAAACACCCTGAATATTCATGCCACCACTTCTGTGTCACAGACCTACAATCATTTGTTGACTGGAAAACTGTTCTTCCTCTAGCAGGTTCTTGTTCTAGCAGGAACAATCCTGACTAAATTTGTGAGTTTTGTCTTTGCGGAATATTAGGATGATTGTATCTGTAAACAGAGCAGAGAAGTGAAATATTCTCTCTTAAATTTCTTCTGAATGCTTAATCAGAAGTATATTTCATATTATGTATAAAATTCAATCACTCTTAGCTGCTGTTAACTAATTTGAAAACTAGGGGGTGATGATAATGGAATGAGTCTTCATGTCTTCCTGTGACATGTAGTGAAAGAATCAAAAATGGTCTCAAGTAGTTAGGAAGTCCTTACCATATTATACAATTGGTGGGTGGTGCCTGTTGCAGACAATAGTGAACATACCTCAGCAACTGAACAAATAAACACAGATAAATACCTCATTTGAAGAATATCTTTTATTCTTTTAATTTTTTTCTTTCTCTGATCTCATTTGAAATTGTTGAGCTTATCATGTTGGAAAGATTCAATTAGGTATTACTTTCCTTGCATAAGGAAATCATTAAGGATAGTATGGGATGGAGGAATGAGAAATATACCCAACATTTAGCTGTTCTCCCCCTTTTACTTGGTTAACAAAGTTCCCTTTAGAACAGGAAGAATGAAGAAAAAACACGAACTCTGAATGACTGTATTGACAAATAGGTTATCGGGGTATTTTTGCTATAGCCTTCCTTTCTGACCATACATAAGAAAAAAATTATAGATAGTAGAGTAGCTGGAGGCATCCTGATCCATGATTTAATGGTACTAAAGATAATGATTTCCCATATTCCCACACATTTTTTAAAAAGAAGATATGGAGTTGCTGGAGCTTCTGAGAAGAGGAGAAAATAAAAAAATTTCAAGTTCTGGGCAGCAGCCCCACACATATCATTATTGTTTTATCCAATAGGAATTGGATATTTCTAGGAATGCCTAGAAAGCATGGATAAGTAGATAACTAATGACTGCTATCATTCTTTCATGAGAGTCAGCACTACCACAGACAAAGAAAAATGAACTAGACCTAATGCATGGAAATCTTTCACAGGGAGATCCAGATTGCTAGGACTGTCATATTTCCAACAGGCAAAAGTGGTGGAGCAGAAAGGATGGGACATGGCAGTCCTGTGCAGCGGCAGGCTATGATCCTTGTGTCCCATTTGTACTTGCTGTGATGTTC
The DNA here is from genome assembly GCA_024605025.1 of Megaceryle maxima. Taxonomy (NCBI): domain Eukaryota; kingdom Metazoa; phylum Chordata; class Aves; order Coraciiformes; family Cerylidae; genus Megaceryle; species Megaceryle maxima. Next base: position 123,213 of record JANHGN010019089.1, on the reverse strand, counting down.
CCATTTAGTGATGAGAGGCATGTACCTGCTATAGGAAAAATGTGTCCTGACCTTATCCATGCAGCATAATATGGAAGAAAAAGAGCATTTCAAGCAGCCTGGATCATCAGAAAACCATGTCTGGATGTAAGCCAATAATCTGGCAGTTTTTTCTGCATCCAAATTTGACTGTTAGTAAGAAAGAGGTGACATAGCAGAATAACGTTTTCTGTGCTATTGATCATGTACATCAAATTCTGTCCAGTGCTTGTCTAAACCAATGATTAGCTAACATTGGCCATCACAATGACTGGTTGGTTGGACAAGAGTAGTATTTACTACATCTGATTGTCTCCAACATCTTGTTTTCCCCCTTTCTTTTCTAACTCAAGATTGCTACTTCTCAGGTCTTTGCCTTGGTGTAAACATAGATCAGGATTTGCTTGTTAGCTCAGACTTACACCTTTTTTCATCGGACTTGTGCCTTATCAGTGAGATCTGTCACTGTGGTTGGGAAGGACCAAACTAATGAAAAAATCAAAAATAAGGATATATGTTTTATAATTTGTCTTTGATATCTATAGTTAAGATCTTCCACCAGATGAGTGTGTTGCAACCCCATTGAAAACATGTAAAGATGATGCGGCATAAAGATGATTTACTCCTACATATCTGAGAATTTCCAAGTCTTTTCTGGTCACCTTTTGATCTTTTTGAATCCCTCTGGAAGGTGTTGGAAAAGCTGAAAGATACCAAAGATCAGTACCTAGCTGTTTCCACTCATATTTCTTCTTAGCAATGGAAAGACTACACAAGAGTATCATTGTGGCATGATGATGCAAAATGAGGCACAGAGCAAATAGACCACATATAACAATAGTGCCAGTATATAGCCCATTACTAGTCTACTTTGAAACCAACTCACAATTTTTTCTTGTTGCAGACAACATAGTTCCTAATTTAAGAAATCAGACTTAAATTACCCTCGTAATAGAAATTATTTCATTTAGGGACAAAATTGAAAGATGAGATATGAGGTTCCTGCAGCTCCTGGGATAACAGTTCTGGGTTTCTCCTCAATTTTAATAGCAGGCTAAAATATTCACTGCAATGGATCTGTGAATCTTGTTACTTAGAAGGGAATATGAATGCTTTTCCCAATTTTGTTACTTCTGATTTTGTGGGGGTTTTTTGTTTTTTGTTTTTTTTGTAATTTACTACATGTTCAAGGTTAAGTTTACACTGTTTAAACAGTTTACTGTTTAGAATTTATGAAAAATGTAATTCCTTGTTTGTTTTAACTCTGAACTATATTTTGGCTGAGTTCCTGTGTTTCTTGCTTTTTATTATATGACTCAGTCTTCCACAGGCAATAGTTCCACTAGGAAGATAAGGTGAAAAGGCAACTGAAATAATACAACATGTCATCAAAATAAAATGTGGTACAATTTTAGTTTACTGTTACTCAGGGATTTCCATTTCAGCGCCTTTCTTGCTGTGCCCAAAAGTAAGATAAACTAGTGAGCACTGATAGTTCTGGTCAGAAATTTCAGTTGTACAACATACTGGCATATACATGTTGTTTATACAAGACAAAAGCAAAAATACACTCCCTATAGATAAATGACCACTTTCATTACTTCTAGATTCTTGATATCTTGAAGACAAAAACTTATATTCTTTCCCAAGAAAAAAAGCCTTGATTCTCTAGCAAAAGATGCACAGCTTCCTCACAGTACTGCAATTTAAAAATTGCCTCAGTCAAGGCTTTAATATGCTTTTGGTGCAGCTGTGTAGCACTTGGTACATTTCTGAAAGCTTTGTAATGGTCAATTAACTTTGCTGACAAACTTAGAAAACACCAGCTTTTTGTGGAAGTGGCACTCAGGAGTAGCAACTCCTGTTATTACAGATCTGTTCTGCATACCTGCCAGAGACCACAATCAGGGTTTGAGGGTCTGTTGCTTTTGACTGTAAAGTTAGCAGTCTGTCTGCCAAGAAATCAATACCTGAGCTGAGATAAACTGAATTAGGAAACTGAATTAGGAAATAATAGGAAACAGCAGGAGGTGAGTGCAAGGCAAACTAAGATGCTTTCTTCTGTCAACTCTTTGACAAGTTCTTTCAGACTTTCCACAAAATGTCTACGAAGGCCAAAGATAAAAGCAAATTACTTGGACTCAAATCCAGAAAGTATACTGTGCTTTCTGCAATAAGGAATTCTTTTTCAAGACTCAGTAAAGTCTCCCCAGTTTCCTGGAGTAAAGCAACTACTTTTTTTTTTTTTAATGATTATTTAAACTAGGTGTTCTATAGAAATGCAACCTGATGGAAAAGTATAATTTCATTAAATACCACTCACGGGATGGAGAGCTGGATCTCAAAAGACTCAAAAGATGTTGTATCAGATAAGGGGGGAGAGAAGAAACTGTCATGTAAGCAAAATAATCAAAAAGCAAAATAAAAATTAAGTAGCTATCAAAAAAGAAATACTTTCTTTTCATTATTTCCACAGAGGCAATTTCAGTCAATCATCATAAAGCTTATCCAGTATTGAATGCTTTGTTGGCAGCTTAAAGCAATGCAAACTTTGAATAAATCTCTATGTAGGACTAACTTCCATGTTTACTATGCACTCAGCCGTGATGACAGAGATAAGAGCCTGACTGATTCCTCTCTGACCATGGGCCCAGTTCTGTTACATTCAGACCAGCATACATTTGGAATGGTTCAGTTAAAGATAAAGAAATTACTTTAAATTGATACTGAAGTAATTCAGAGTGAGCCCTGATTCAAAATGGGCAGATCAGATTATGTCATGTATTGAATACAGACAAATATGCAGGGCTTTACTCATTGAGCAGTGAATAAAAATAAATATCTAAAGTATTGGTTCACTAACATTTGTTTAATGTTCTATCCATTGATAAATAACATTTGCGTCGGCAGCAATTGTACTCCTTGCTTTCTTGCTCCATGCTGCTGTGGTAATTATTGTTTCAAAGTAAAAGTCAGACTTTTTCCATCCTTCAAGAGATAGTATCCACCATATGAATTGTACTATTATCTAAAGCATATTGAAGTCCATTGTAAAAACTCCTGTGGCCTTCAGAAAGCTTTAGATCAGTTTCTGAACAGGCCAGGGTTCTTGCAGAATATAATAGTGTGAGATCTTGTAATTATGTCTGAATATATAATGCCTGTGCATAGGGGGTATATTTGAAAGAATCATAGAATCTCAGAATGGCTGAAGTTGGAAAAGACCTCTGGAGATCAACTAGTTCAACACCCCTGCTCAGAGAAGGGTCAATTACTCAGAATCACACAGAAAGTGTGTGAGCATTAGAGCATGTTTCCCCAAGGCCATGCTGGAACATAACTTTATTTTGTTAGTTTTAAATGACTGACTTTCCCAGTTTAATATTCTCTTACATAAAACTTTGTACTACATTTTACTCTGTAATTATGGGATCATTTGCCCAACTTCTGTGGCCACTTGTCAAGAGAGTAGAATCCTGTTGTGCATTTTACATTTAATTTTTTTTTTTTTTTTTTTTTTTCACTGAACAAGGCATCAGCATTTTGAGTTTAAATGCAATCCTGGAAATTATTGTAATATGCTAAACTAATTTTGACCTTTCTAAGGTTCTGTATTTTGATTGCAAAGTACTCCACTTCTTTAGCATGAGTCAGTGAGACTGCAATCAATGGAGAATAGAATTAAACAGAACTAATGTAAAATAGATATCTTTTGGAAAGGTAGGTAGACACATACCAACAGAAGTTGTCCAAAGACCTGCCAGAAACATAGCACTCAGCTTTGCTGTGAAACATCACTGCTGAGCATTAATGAAAGTGGGACACTCAATACACACCTAGGTTTCTATACAGATAATGCCCAATTCTTGTCCCACGGACTTCAGTGGAATTATTGCTACAACTTGTAGAGGCGATAAAAATGTACAGAATTTCTCCACTGGATCTTTTCACCATTTCCCTAGATATTTATTAGCTGACATCCTGTTACATCCCTGTTCTTGTGAATCTGCTTTTTTTTTTTTTTTTTTTTTTTGTTGCCCATGATGTGATGGCTGAGGGTTGCTGGCTGTTATTCCATGGGTTTGGTGTCAGGAGGCTTAAATGGGTGATTGGCTGTCTCCGGGATGCTCACCAAGTTCTCATCCATATCTTTATTCTAGGGTAATACTGTTCATAGGCTCTATAACCTCCACAATATCTTTCTGTCAAAGTGGATTTGTTCGTTGCATCAAACTTCAACATTTGCACTGGTGATGGGCACTTCCACTCTGTGACAGCGTCTGGTGGACCTCAACAGCAGCAACATTTTTTTTTTTTTTTTCATGTTTGGTGTAAACCTGACTTTTATATAATTCCACTGCGATTAGCGTAGGGGAGCTATGAACACATATAGCTTTAAACAGTGGTCACATTCCAGTCAACCTGGGATTAATAGTATTTAAACATTTACTCAGTCATTCTATTCTTCACCTCCAAATCATGGCCTAGTCAAGATATGCAGTTAATTACTGCATCCTCTGCAAATCAGTCCTCCTGGCCCTTCTATCACTTTTCTTGCCCTTCTGTTTTTAATTCCCTTCAATTGATTCTCCAAATTTTGGTACTAAGGTTCACAGGAATGTGTGCTACCAGTTTCTAATTGCTCCTAACCCTTTGTATCATTTCTCTGTCCTCCCTGGCCCTCACTTCACCTCCTAATTTAATATAGCTCAGTGTAATTAATGTGCTGTTTAACTTTTCTTCCAGATTATTAACAGAGATGTTAAACAGAAGCAGTCATGCCACAATCCCACCGCATCCCATTGGACCCTTTCCTCTACCTTGATACCTTATCGCTTGTCGTAATTACTCTTCTTAGATATTCCTGCAGCCACTTCTCGGGTTTGTGTTGCTAGCTTTGACAAAGCTCGTTTTCATTAATTGTTCTAATTAGTATGGATGTCATGTTATCAAAGGGTGAAGGGCTGAAATGTTGGGCTGCTTACTGCCTATGTGCCAGGGGACTAAAGAGCCAGGGTCAGAAAAGTTACTGCCTCCTTCTTGACATGAGGGAAAGACAAAAATGCAACCACTTGGGTGGTGGTGAGGTGGGCTGGGGGCCATCGCTTCTCCACTGACATCACAGGCTCCAGCCAGCTACTGGCATTTGATCAGACACTCTGATAGACTTAGGTGACCTGCTTCTTATCATATTTCTTGTTTATCGCTGTTGTTTCATTGCTCTTTAGACAGACTTCTGACCTTTGTTCCTTAATTCCTGGATAGGGGCTTTTAAGGACGCTCTGGTCTTATGCTAGTGTCTGATGTGGACAGCTCCCATGGAGGCAGCAGCTGGGCTTTGCCTCCCACCTTGCTGAATTGAGATCTGAAAAGCTGATGTAGCTCTCCCCAGCTATTGGGAAGCTCTTGTTTCCTCATGAATTTTTTAGTATGATTCCCAGTGACTTGGAAATTTGATTCTTTTGGTACTTTTGACTGCATATCACACACAGTGCATGCAATCTTATGATACGTTTTATTAATAGGCATGTTATCAACATATCCCTGTTGCGATATCCTCTCCGTTTTCTTATTACCGTCCTTAAACTTGCTCATCCTGTTCTGCATCCCTCCTCTGACTGTAAACCTTTTTTCATTGGGAAGTCGAAATTGTTATCTGGCCAAATCTGCAGTGCTGTCCCATCAGGGGAAAAATATCTTCCTGATCCTTGCTGTTGATCAGCTTGTGTCCCGAAGCATGATAATTGCTCACTCTTGTTATTTTTAAACCTGACTAATGCAGCTACATATGTTATTCTTCCTTATATAAACACATAATCCTTTTTTAATCTTGCTGAAAAAATTTGTCTGTATAATATCTTCTGTAGAGAATTCTACAGGCTGGTTTATAGATAGCATTAGAAAAGGTCTCCTGACAATCAGCTAAATGTGCTGTCTCTCATGTTAAATTGTCCCTTGGTTTTCTTATGTAACAGGGTGCATGAGGATCTAAGGTAATTCCTATTCTATTTGTTTTTATACATCTGTAATCCCTTCTTGCTTTTGTTTCTAAAATAGTTGGTCTTTAAAATGTACCACTTGTAAATCCCCCTCTTGTCTGCCTTTAATCAGTTTATACTTCTGGAGTTTGGTTTTGTTCTAGTTTTCTTGCTGGGATGAGAAGCTCAGAAGAGAGCGGTGCATTAGCATGAAAGCCACGGCAGATTTACATAATACCACTTCACTTTTATTGTGCTTTATCCTCTGTTTATACATTCCAACATCAGTTTTATTGTTCTCTGCCTGTGCACAAACCACCTCTTCAGTGACGTAGTGCCAGGCTTTTTGGATGAGTCGATGGTGGGATTGGGTTGTTGTAAGTCACCATCTTGCTTTTCTATCATCACCAAGGTGTACATGTATATGTGTTCATCTGGTTTTCTATTGTACGAGTTGGCTGAGACCATTTTCAGAGGTACTTACTGCTAATATTTTAATAATGAGTGTTGCTGGGCTCATAAACAAACTTCACCTCCTTGACAGTTACATTGTTCTGCAGGGGATAGTAAAGTTCACCATGTTTGCTCCTAATTCCTGGAATATTCTGCTTATTGGATCTTCCCATCTTACAACCTGGCTATCTTTCCCTGCTGCTTTGCTTCTCCCAGCTTTACAACATTGCTGGCACAGGAGAGCTTTTTCACTTGGCTGAGATTTCCCCCCCCCCCCCCTTGATAGCTGCCTGTGAGCAACTCAAGAGATAAAATGCATCGTGTACTAACAACACACAGTAGTTGGGAGGCAGTTCTGCTGTTGTCCATAGTCACTCGAGTGTTATCTTTGTACCCGTCCAGGCCTTTTCCTCAGAGAGAACAGGTCTCATCACTCTGTAAATGAAGTTTCCCACCTGCTGTTATTAATAATACATTAGTGCTCCTCATCAAGAATTATAAATGTTCAACATGCGCCACGAGCCTCCAAAAGGCACCGTGTTTGTCCCCAGAAATGCCCAATGTAGGTTTTGGTCCTGCAAACCATGGTACCGTGTAGATGATGAACCTTTATTGTCACCCATTTTACCCTGGGGCTTGTCATTTGAAACCTCCATGGAAACTGTTGTGTTTTTATTGATGGAAAATTTGTGTTACATAGTTTTATTAGTTCACAGCTGAATTAACAACAAAAACAATCAGTATTTACTATGCACAGGCTGTAAGAATCAGTGTGTCCATAGGGAGTGTTAGTCACAGGGCTGAGCAGTTCATACTTGGGCTGTCATTGAATTTGTTGGGCAGTTCGAGTGCTGCTCTACTGAGATTAAGGACAGACAGACAGTTGTTGTCATCTTTGCTTTTCCAAAAGTCAGAGCCACCCTGAACAGCCATCAGCCCTGAGTTTAAAATACCTGGGGCCCAGAGTTTCCGTGCCTTCGTTGTGTGGCTCTGGAAGGCAGCTACAAGCACTCGCTGAATTTATCGCTTCTCCTGTGGCGATTTCTTCTTGGCAGAGCGAGGGAGATGAGTTGCTTAACTTCCAAATTAGATGAATAGGTTTCTCTGTGGGATTGAATTATTTTTAGATGTTGTATCATTGGGATTTCTTACCCCCAGTGTTTGATGCTTTTGGCTGAGATGATGAACCTGCTCTGAACCTGCCTGACTGAGCCAATTCTTCTGCACTCTCACTCTCCCCCGTCTCTCTGCTCCATCCCTGCTCCCCCACACCTATGATTCTGAGGAGAATTTGTGCCGAGCTTTGTCCCATGAGATGTGGGCCATCAAATCTGTCTCTTGAGGGATTAAGGCTCAATTCTTCTACAGTTCTCCTCTCACTGGACTCCTCTTAAAATACTGTGTTTACACGGTACTGCTCTTTTCAGATTGCACCCAAGCTAATTCATCCTACTGAATATTTTGTACTTTTTAAATTAAAAATGTAGTCTCATAATTTTTGGCAGTTTGGGTAATACATTTACATCTTTTTGTCCAAGGGTGTTTGTTTAAGCAGCAAAATTCCCACTGTTTTTAAAAATGTTCCATGATGATTCTTAAAGCTCAGACACTTCATTACATTTGGGTGTAAGAACCAAGCAGCAGTGTCTTTTGTGTCAAAATAGGCATTTAAGAGAAATACTTAATAAGAAAGGAAGTAAGGGTGGTTTTATCTTTTTAATGTTACAAGCTATAGTTATTAGAGAAGAAAACCCTGCCAATGCAGGGAAAAGGGAAAAAAAAAACCCTTTCTGTTAGATACTATTGTTGCAGATAAAAAATAAACTATCACTGTTCAGTAGTTAAAAGCATTTCCTTTGGCAAATAGAAGTCAAAAAGCTCTGCTTAATTCTGGCATGTGTGGATTTTTCCCGCTGCTCTCAGGTTGTCCATCTGTAAGTGCTGGCCCTGCAGGAATTGCCAGCAGGTGCAGAGAGCAAATATTGCAAATGTTTTCAAGTCTTTTGAGAATGGCCAATAAGTACCCTTCGAATAATTTTTATCCTCAACTATGTTCTTACCCTAATATTTCACTTTTTTTGTACAGTCAACTCTAGATAGCCTTATTCAACCCCAGATAGCGTATTTATTTCATTAGAGAATAGATGATGTTCAATTAAACCAAGAACATGTTTCATTAATGTTCAAGCCATGCCAATTTAAAATTGTGCCTGCACACAAAAATGAATATTCACTGTCTCTGAGTGGCATTTGGAATGATTCAGTAGAAATACTTCTGGACCCCTGCTGAATTGGGTCAGCTTTGTCTTATTTGCCCTTAGCAGGGAAGAAACCATGTTATTTTGTGTTTGCAATTTGAGTAGCCTGAGCAGTGCTGGAATGAAGCCAGGGTCCACCAGATCTGAGTCCCTGTAGTTGGGTTTGTTACCTTTTATGCTGAGAGGTCAGAATATAAGAAAGTGACTTTGAAAGCGCTACACATCCTCTGCTTGAATTCCAGCCATGGACCCAAGAGAAGCCCAAGAGCATCTATTGATTACAGAGTTTTTTCAAAGGTACTTTTTCAATACCAGGACCAAGAAAAAGTTCAGTAACATGGGTAGAGTTTGAGTGGCACTCACAGCTAAAAACACTTCTTCCCTTTTGACAGTACCTTTTTCCCTACCACACTGTGTAGATTTGTGGAGGTTTTTTTGGAGCATTTTCTTTCCACTTTATCTCCTGTTTCAGGAGAATATAGCAGCTTTCACCCCTGAGGAGCCTGCTGGCTGGCAAGCCTTAGAAATTGAAGGGCAGCCTGAAATGTTGCACTGCCTTCAGATGCAGAACACAGATTCCCTCTCCCTTTGTCCCCTTCAGCACCAGGCCACAGGGCATCCCAGTTTCTCTGTGCTGCCTGTGGACAGGCATCTGTCAGGCTCTGGTGTGTGTGAGCATGCTGTTTTCTACACAAATTTTGGGAAAGAATGATCTGCATGTGGTGGAAAGATCCTAAAAGAGGGGAGCTTTTAGACTGGATAGAAGGGAGACATTCTTTTTACACTGAGGGTGGTGAGACCCAGGCTCAGGTTGCTCAGAGAGGTGGTCGATGCCCCATCCCTGGAACCATTCCAGGTGAGCTTGGATGGGGCTCTGAGCAACCTGCTCTAGTTGTAGATGTCCTCGCTCACTGCAGGGGGTTGGACTAGATGACCTTTGAAAAGTCACTTCTACCCCAAAACAGTCTATGATTCTGTGATCCTACAGCCAGTATCAGGTATGGATAGGCTTTCAGTGTTCAATCACCTTCCAAATCTCAGTTGAAGAGAGGAAATAGGCCATCTTGCTGTACGTGCTGAAGATGTCATGGGTGTGGGCCTCAGGAACTGTGGATGTGGTGGGATTTTTTCTACACTTGATAACTGTGCTGGACTCACTTGGTCATTCATCAAAAGAAGCAGAGTGGGAATGAGTATGAGGAGAGAGAAACCACCTGCTAGTGTGTGCAGACAGAGGAACTGGGTGTTTTCAAGGAGAAGTGAATTGCGTGGAAGAAGGGGGGAGAAACTTGAATGTAAAGGGACCAAGAATAACAATGAGGAAAGGTAGAGGGGGGGTTGAAGGGTGTGCTTGTCTAAAGGGAAGAGGATACATTTTGTTTCAAAAGGAGCACTGAAAAGATCGGAAGATCAAGGCAAATAGGAGACTGGAAAAATGGTTTAGAGATACTTGCAGTGTATGTCGTGACCCTGATGAATGATGAAACACGACTTTTGTTGCTCAGAATCATCATCTTCTCCAACTATTAACCTGGCATCCACTGATGAGAAGAGGGTGAGAGCCCTTTCCTTTGAATACTGTAGAACCATAGAACAGACCAGGTTAGAAGGGACCTTGAAAGATTACCTAGTCCAGCCTTTTGTGGGTAAGAAAGCCTATGTGAAATCATGTAGCAGCCTGTCCAATTGTAAATAAACCTCATTTTCTTCCTGAAGAGGTGAAAGAGATGTGAAGTTTTTCAGACTAAAAGATTACAGGTGAAGTCATCTTTTGTTGTGATAGCTTAATTCTTATGAGTCTGAGAGGTGAACAAGTCACAGGATTCAGCCTGGCAGAGTCACCTGGAGCCAATAAAACACTCTTGCTGTGTCAGTGTTCCAGTGTTCTGCATAGGAAAGAACAGTAGACCTTGTTTGTCCCCAGTTTGCTGATTTCTGTATTACAGGAGGCAGCTGTGGGCAACATCTGTCACCTGTACCCAACACAGTTTGTGGAGGTTTGCCTTGCGAATGTGCTCAAAATCAGCTCTACTCAACTTCTATCCTAATGAAACACCAGTGATGGGGGAGCGAGCCAGCCCCAGCTGGATATCACTGTCACTAGATGTTTACTGAAGTCCAGCTGTCAATCTGCGTGTTCAATCCACACCAAAAGAACACTGACTGAGCAAATTCTACCAACCTGTAACCAGCTTATAATATTGTTAATAAATGTGGTTTCACTCACATGTCTTTGGTAAATCTCCAAGCAGCATTGCCCAGGGTGCAGCAGCTCCATGCAGCTGTTCCACGAAGGAGCGGAACAGATTCAGCCAGTAAAATGTTGCTTAATCCTATTGGATTAAGACCCTCTGCGTTTGCTTTGATCACGCCAAAGAATGTATGTGCATGTATGTCTGCAAGCTTTGGAAATATTTTGACACAATCGGGTTTATTTAAAATGCGTGTTATGCTCAAAGTCATTTAAAGGGCTGTAGGAGAAAATCAAATATTCAGGCATTGAAATATTTCTGTCATTTCTCCACACGTACAGATGCACACCCCCCTTTGTGTATCAGCGTTCAGACGTACCCATGGTTCGCAGTTGGTAATGCAGCAGTAGGCCGTGATGACCGCCACAAGGAGAGAACTACAGGCAGAGGCTGAGGACTTGTTTATCTGGGAAAGAAAAGGCGAAGGGGTGATAGAAGGCAGCCTGCTGCAAGGGAGAGGAGAATTACGAAGAGGATGGAGCCAAATTTTCCCCTGTAGTGGCAAATTCTTTAATGAGGCAGCAGCTGCAGATTGCTGCTTGGGAGGATTGGGTTGAAGACAAGGAAAATGTCTCTCACTGGAAGGGTAATGTAGCACCAGCCTACGTTGCCCAGAAAGGTGGTAGAATCTCCATAACCAGTGGCTTTTGAGGATTAGCTAAACAAAGTCCAATTTAGGTGAACCTAGTGTTGGCAGCATACCTACATGGAACAGGAGGCTGGCTAGATGAGCCCTAGAGGCTTCTGTCAACTCACATGGCTTTGGCCGGCGATTGTTTGGTGAACAACTGTGATTCAGAAGACTGATTACTTAAAGATTTAGTATTTTTAGATCTTAAGTAGATTTTTGAGATGAGCTTTTCTTCAAAGCAATACCAGAACTGGTCTCTGAAGTCACTAGTGTGTGAAATCTCAGGAAATTTTCAGTTCTGGCTAGTGAGACTATTGAATTGACAAATTATTGTGAGACTTATTGTGCTATATCTAAAATAAGAAGGAAAGCCTTTGATGCAGCTGTGGGTGCAACTGAAGCTCATAATAAAAGACATCTCGTACTCTTAATCTGACCAAGAATTAAAAACATGGTGTATAAAAGGAAAGCAGGAGCAAGTACTGATAACTAAGACTGCTCCTTATTAAATGATAATTGTGAGGTTTGGGGCTCTTGTATAGTAGTTGGAATTCATTGAAGTGCACCTGTAATGGGAGTTGGGGTAGCTATTGCAATTTGAAGCTATCACATGCTGGAACTGCCACTGACAATCCTGCCCTGCCTTCCTTACCACTCAGAGTAATCCCAGTACAGCACGCTCTGTAAATAGTTGGCAGACAGAATCACTGCTGAGTTCAGACTTGGTGACAGCACATTGATTGATTTATTACTGGCATCACCTTCCTGGTTTTACTTCTGCAACTTCTCATTTTAGGGCTTCTTCAGTAAACGTCTGAAAGGGTCCATCAAGAGGACAAAGAGTCAGTCGAAGCTGGACAGGAACACAAGTTTCCGTCTCCCATCTCTCCGCAATGCCGATGACAGGTAAGGCTCAAGAATGAGAGCAGGGAAGGGGATTTTTTTATTTTTTTATTTTTTAAACTGGCAGGCGGGTGGGTTTTGGGGCTGACACTAATGTGCTAGAAGTTATTTAATAGACAATGTGCTGCTGAAAACTTACTGCTCTTAACAGCTGACAGAAAGTTCAGGTTAAGCATAAGGACACATCTCTTTTAAATAAGCTTCAGGCTTTACGTTTCATGATACAAAACCAACCACTGGGTTGGTGAGTGTTAGAGAGTCTTGCCATGGTGCATGCAATACTTACCAGCTTTGGGGAATCCTGCCTTGATGCACATGGAACTTGCCTGCAGCTCAGCGCAGTGGCACGTGTCGGTGTGAGCAGATTGGTTCCACTGGTGCTGGCAGAGCCCAGAGGTTTGTGGCACGGTGCAGGCACATCCTGCTAATCCTCACTAACGTCAGTCGACTGTAGAGTTGCTGCAGCCTTACTACAATGAGCAGATGGTCTGTTTGTCAGAAAACTGGAAAGATCGGTAACTTCTGACCATCTTAGTGCTCCATTTGGTCTGTTCTTGCTTGTTTAGTTTTTGGCTGGCAAATCAGGCTGGGAATGGATTGTATATGAGGCAAGCAAAAGCTCTCACATGCAGTTTTTACCTATTTGCAAAGTCTCTTGATTGTTTTTATTAAGCATTACTCTGTGTTACATTCCACAGTAGCCCAGCAGGAGAACTAAATTGGGTGAAAAACAGCTTGCCCTGTACTTAAGGCCACGGCAGGCTTCCGTGATTTTTACATTTAGTGCCTTTTCCCTTCTCCTTCAGCTGGGTTGAATTCATTAGTTGTACCCGTCATGCTGTGCTGCCTCAATCACCGGTGCTATCTTCTCCATCTGAAAGGCAGCACCATAAAGTTGTGGAGATTGCAAGGCTTTGAGTGTTAGAGGTCTTGTTAACTTCACAAGTTACAGACGAGACTGCTGCTGCTTCCCAGACGTGACTAACCACATTGGTGACGTTGCTCCTGTAGTCATAGTGATGTCCACCTAGTTCATTTGGGATTTTGTGAGAAATCCCTACTTTGAGGGAGTTGCAATGTGGCTATAAAAAGCTACTCGGTGAGCAGAAGTGTATTAGATAACGCTGCCCTGTGATAGTACCTGTTAATTTTACTGTTGTTTGTAACCAGCTTTGCTTGAGGTTTTGTAATGCAAAAATCTCTTTGCTGTAAATGTTTTTATCTTTCCGAGCTTGGTACTCACGCTGAATGTGGACTGATGGTACTTCCTTTTGCAGCGTAAGGGAAATGCTGTCGTTCTGGGAAAGCCAGTAAATGTAGCTATAATTAATCCCTGCAACTTTGATTTAATACATGATATTATACACAGCAAAGCTGCCTTCTCTATAGAACCAGATCTCCCCCTCCTCCCTGTCGGTGTGGGCACAAATTGTCAACTAGACTTGAATAAAACATGGATTTTCTCTGATGGCTTGCAGACCATAAAATCCATTGCACGTAGTGATGACATTATCATAGCTGGTCTGTTCTGTCAGTCCTCTTAGGGCTCCTTGGCATGGATTTAAAAAGGAGGATCCAAAAGCAAGTGTATTGATGTTCCAGTGGCAAAGTCCACACAACAGTTTGAGGGACAGAGCCATGGAAAGCCAGGGATGTGCAGGATGTTAGACAGGGACAAGCTGGTGGTTGCTCTTCACTTTCCATCTGGTTACCCTCCTCCTTTGGCCTTCTTCTCTAGCCTTAGAGCAACACATCTTGCATCTGCAGGCAGGAGAGGGGGACAGTGTTTGTTTGGGGGGTTTGCTACTAATAGAAGGAAGCATTTTTTGATACCAGTACGTGGGATCTTCCTTCTTGCAGAGATACACATGCTGAAATGAGCAGAGGGCACAGTTTGGAGGCAAGGGAGATCATCTGAGAGTAGGCCAGCTACATGGAAAGCAAGCAAAGATTAATTTTATTTGGAGATAATTGTTTGCCCAAGTGAGTATTGCTGTTCAAAAGCATGGGCATCACCTCAAGTTCTGTTTGAAGCCTTTTGCTGCAGGTGAGGGTCACAAAATGCTGCTAAGTTCCTTCTGGAAAGAATGTGGAAGAGCACTGCTCAGCCTTGTAATTAGCTCTTGTTGAAAAGATTGGAGTTTTAACAGAGATCTCTTTGCATTTGTGGTCTAATCAGACAGTGTACCAGCTTTGAAAGTTCATGGTTAGAACTTTTTCTAATGGTATTTTATAAATAAAACCACAAAGGAAATTCAGTTCCACTGTAAAGTGAAACTTGCCAATAATTTCTCCCTTCCTTTCCATATGTTTCACTCTGTAGCTAAGGGTGCCTGAAAAAAATTCAATTGGTGGGTAGAACAGCAGGAAAAAAACCTCAGAAACTGTGTGGGAATGAAGCACTGAAGATGAGGAACAGATGAGTATACTGGGAGGAGATGGGCTGGAGGAAAGAGGAGGCTAAAAAAGATAGATTTGTGTTTGGAATTATGCTGTTGTTTGAGAGTTTTTCTAATGGGACAAATCAGTGACAACTGTTTCTGCCTGAAAGGAGATAACAGAGAGCAGCTGACTCGATTCATGAGAGGGAATTGCCATTCTCCCACCTTCTGCTCTCCCTGCTTTCTGTTTGTGTCTCGATCTGTTGCAGTAAAAACTTTCCTGTCCTACTCTGGTGAGTCAGCCCTTTCCCATTTTAAGCAGGTGGTGCTCGGTGATGTCACAGTGTTAAACAGGTTTTCATGGCCAGCTTGATTGATAGCATCTATTTTTTTCTTGCAAATGCAAGAACATACCTTGAAATGGAGTATTGTATAGCTTTATAAGTTAAAACCCTGCAACGATTAGAAGGAAATCGAGGCTGCTGCTGTCATGTTGCTCACATGCTTTTGAGGTGTTTGGGTCCTGTTAAAGATATGGGAGATGTTTATAGATAAATACCTATAAAATTCTGGAGTAAGGAAGATGAGTTATCCTGGTGCACGTCGAGATTTGGGATACAGTAACACTGCTGCCATGCCAGATGGTGCCAGAGGATGGATGCTGTCTGTTCAGAGTTGATTTAAAATAGAAAGGATTCAGGAATGCTGTAGAAAAGAATGATGGAGATAAGTTGCAGATTTTTCTGTAATCAGATTTTCTGTTTCAGCAGAAAGCAGTTGGTCAACCTACTTTTTCTGGCTTTTAACTTAGTTTGAGTGTGACTGGGTTAGTGGATGGGGAGAAGGAGGAGCTGCAGTGCTTCTCCAGAAACGAATCCATCCAGGTGTTCTGTAGCAATCCCCACAACCTTTCAGTCCCTAACTCACATCACTTCTGTTACTCCAGGTTCAGGTTGTTTGCTGGGTGGTCTGTTGTATTTGAAAACTCATAGTTTTTGCCTTTATAAGGCACTAATGTGAGAAGACTTAAGATCTGCTCATTTGTGACCCACACCAGATGTGGATGAAACTCTGCAGACATGTGGCCAGTTCGGCATCTCAACAGCTCTCACCGTGAGGCTATCTGGCACCACTTTACCCTATCGTCTTTCACAGCTTTCCCAGCCTGTTTCCCACTGCATTCTTTGAGCTCTTCAACCCACACATCTGTCTCTAACATTTTCTCAGTATCAGTAATATATAAAATATGTAAAAAAATAAAAAAAAAGGCATGAGAATAGACTTGAGGAAAACTACATTTGAAAGGAGATACCAAATTAATATTTCCAGTTTGCAGGCAGGAATTTGAGAGTTTTTCCAAGTGGACTGATAGTTCTCACCTCAGTTTTGTTTATGGTGAGGGAGCAAAGACAG
Source organism: Megaceryle maxima (assembly GCA_024605025.1). NCBI lineage: Eukaryota > Metazoa > Chordata > Aves > Coraciiformes > Cerylidae > Megaceryle > Megaceryle maxima. Next base: position 106,926 of record JANHGN010019089.1, on the reverse strand, counting down.
TTGAGACTGACTGCATATGGTCTCAGCGACAGCAATAAAGCTCTGCGGACAGCTGGGAGGGTTTTGCCCCGTTGGGATTTACTGCCACGTGGGAATCCTCCTGCTTTACTAAAAGTCATTTTATGGCATTATCAGATAGTCATAGTCGAGCACAGGGCCCGTTGTGTGCTGGCTCAGAATGGGCTCGGGCAGGTTGCAGGGCAGCGGGTAGCCATGGCTCTGGGGTTCATGGTGAAACGGTACCGCTGCTCGAACGACAGCTTCTACTTTCGGTAAGTTCTCCTCCCTCCTAGCTTCTTTGCAGTATGAAAATAGCACGGATCATCTAAATAATAGAAGCAGATCTCACCCTGCTTATCATATTCATTCATTCTAATTTAATGCTGGTTTTCAAAAAAAGGTTGGTTATCCCAGTTTAGGCTTAAGGATAAAATTCTGTGTTATACAACGCATCAGTAAGGCTTGACTCACCCAGAGCTTGTATTCATTCAGAGTATCTGTTTCTATCTGCATACTGGAGTATGGGGAAAGGGGAGGAGAGGTTTGTCTCCAGAGAGGTGTCTCACTCCTCGTTTGGTGAACGTATTTCTTTCAGCTGCTTTTTTTGTTTGGTTGGTTTATTGGTTTATTTGTTTGTTGGGTTTTTTTGTTGTGTGGGGTTTGTTTGGTTGGTTTGTTTGTTGATTTGGGTTATTTTATTTCAATCCTAATGCAGTTGTTTGCTTTTCAGTGAAAACTGAGCAAGAGCTCAGTATTTAGCCTGTTGTCACAAACCTTCACCTTAGTGCTAGACAGCTACAGTAGGGAGAGGAGAACACCAGTGCTGTGAAATTCAGCAGCCGTGTGAGGTGCCCGTTAGAGAGGGGATCAGTAGGGAGGGCTGGCAGGCTGGGAAGGGCTTTGCAAATCCAGCATTCATACCGTGAGGCTTTGGGTAGGGCCTTGCAAGAAAAGACCAGAATCTCAATGAAAGGCTAAAGCAATATGCTCAGAGAAAGCCGGCATTTAGTTGCAGCTGAGTAGAATTTGCGTCTAAGTAAGTTACCCTAGGTTTCTGAATTAAAAAAAATAAAAAAATAATAATGAAACTGGTTAGACTTGTAGAATTGTTGACCAAGTAATGGGATGTTCTGCTAATTGGCAGCTGGAAAACGAAGCAGGGTGTGGTGCCTACAAAAAGAATGCTTGCACAGGGAAACCTGATGCTGCAGCACTGGTCACAGGTGATGTAGTGCAGGTGATGGTGCCAACGTTAGGGTCAAGTTCAGCAGGGCTGGGATTCCGAATTGCAGCACTGAGCAGAAAGTTCACTGCGTTACAGTCCAAGTTCTCTCCTGTGACATTGTGAGTGGCTAAGTATTGAATTCAACTTTCTGATCTTGGGGAGTGTCTCTAAATACACGGGTGTTGTGCTGGAATTATTTGAAGCATGCAGATGTACAGTTTCAGATCAGACCAGTGGAGGCAAGGCTTTAGCTGGGTGCTGGGGCTGCAGAAAACCTGCTTTTCAAAGTTATTTGCTTTCACACCAGGTTGGTAAAAGGAAAGAGATTATGGGTGTCTGTTCCTCAGTCATTCATTTCTATACATCGATGTCCGCAGGCTTGTTTTCCAAGCAATATAGTGCTCTCCCTGCTAAGTGCAGCAATTGAAAGTCTTTTGTGCTTTGTAGGTTGGCTTTTAAATAGGTCAAAATCAGCAGGAGAGCTTCATAACCAGAGCAATTAGTATTTTAACCCTTTATCCTACATGCCTTATAGAAAGTGGAATATAATAGAAGTCGACTAATAGGCTGCTGTGTGCCATGGACAGCCACTGACAGACAGAGCTTTTCAGTTCCCAGTTTACAACTGAGATCTTCCTGTAGTGGAAAATTACTGAATTATGGTGTGCAAGGAGAGAGGGTCATCTTGGGCTTGGGCCAGCAAGATGGTGTTGTTGAAGAGATCTTTTCCAGCAGCAGCTGCATGCTGCTGCCAGGTCAGTGGTTTGGGGCATTGGCTCAGCTCTGATTGAGAAGGACATGATGCAGCTCTGAAGACCAGTACTCCAAAACATGTGAAAAGAGGTGAGAAGTTTGAAATGTTCCCTGACCTGCTCCTGGTCCACCTGCTTTTCCCGTTGGGAAGAAATTGTGGAGAATACCTATGTGAGAATTGCTTGATGCTGTTGGTAACAATTTGCTCTGAAATCATATGCTGTCCTTTGCCAGGTTTTTTTGTTGTGTGCAGAAGTAGATAGAAAACGCAGCACAGGGCGGGGGAAAAAAAAGCTGATCATCAGAGGTTAATTGTAATTTAAAAGAGGATTTGTGTTAATGGAGCTGTTTAACAGAAACAAATTTGTACAAACAGCCCTTCCCCCACCTTCCGCATGTGCGATCTTCCTGTTTACAGTAATCTGCTTCCCTGGGATTACCTCTCTCTTAACAGGGACTCTGAGCAACACTCATTTTACCAGCAGCTTCCTACCTAACACAGGAGAGGTCCTGTTAATCCAGCCCCTTTGCTGGACACTGGGAAGGTAGTTAGTGGTATTGGTTTATTAACTGTGCCTCTGAGTCAAAGAGAAGCCAGTGAGCAATTTTCCTTCCTTGCTACTTACAGCTTCAGAATATCAGATGAGGCTTTAAAGCAGCAGAGAACTGTTACTGCCGTGTAATTATTGCCTATATTGATCGGCATGCTGCTGATTTAGGCACAAGTCGATTTGCGTTGCAGATTTATCAATAGATGAAATATATACCACGGTGCTTACGAATGCATGTACTTGTGTTTGTAAATATGTGTGGTTGCATCTAACAGCAACTTTAGGATGTTGCTGTGGTTTTTATGGAAGACAAAGTGCCAATTCTAAGCCACTTAATCAGTTTATTGAGCTGTTTTAAATATGGTCACTCAAAGGGATTGCTTGAACAAAGAGAGACATTCCTCTGCCCCGGGACCCTGAGCCAACAACACTAACTGTGCTCCAGCTGATCTGCAGCACAACAAAATGGTCAAAGCTAACTAGTTGGAAGAGCAACGAAGCAGGAAAGATGCTACTGAAAGATTTAACTTGCAAGGTGAGAAGTGGAGGCATGGACCACAATATCTGTGTGTACCTGCCTTTGCTCCCACCCTTTCCCCAAAGGCTGTTCAAGGCATTCTTGGAAGATCCCTCACTCTCTCCTGCTGTCTTTAACTGTCCAGGTCTCATTAAACTTCCTTGTTGGAAGGGAAGAGGAGGGAATTCTTTCTTTCTGGAAAGGTCACCTTTGCCAGGTATGCGGAGTGGCCTCCCCATGCTTGCTGCCTCTCCCGGGCCCCTCCCTAATCTCCTTACAGGAGGCCACACCATGGCAACATGCACCCAGGAGTCTCTTTGTGTCACCCATGGGGCCGTGTGTGAGCACTGCTGATGAGGAGAGAGGTTTCTTCAGCAGTGCGGCTGTGACTTTTTATTCTTGCCCCAGCCTATCTGCCTGGCATGATGCTCTTCTGAAACTTGTCACCTAAGGCTCGAGGAAGAACTCCTGGATGTCTGTGCTTTTCTTCCTCTCCCAGCAGGATGTATTGTCTGAGATGTAGCCCAGAGAATGAAGTTTGAAAGGAAAGGCTGCGACATGTGGCACCGCTATGATTTGGGGATGCACTGCTAAATGGCTGTACAGTTGTTTCATGTAGGTGTACTTGATTTGTCTTACTCCAAGTGCAGCCTCTGCTTAACTGGGATGTGTAAAATCTCCTTTTCTTTCTCTGTTATGTGGCAATTCTTTTTCTTTCCCTTCTCTTCCCCCTCTTTGTGACCATTCCATGCTTTCCTTCTCCGACAAGGAGCGAAGGCAGGAGGTGGCTGCAGGCACTCAGCCAGCTCGCCTGCATCATGCACCGAAGCACTTTGTTAGGACTGGAATTGCTGAGAGTTTGGGATAGGGACAGAAGCCAAGTGACCTCAGCAGTGCTTTCTTGAGAGATGAAATTAGAGAGGATTCTGCAGAGACGATATTAAAGTGGTGTATTGTGGTGTGTTTATTTTAGACATGCCCTACCTTAACTGCAGCAAGTGTTCAATTATACATGGCTGAGGTTTTGGGTTTGCGTCGGTACAGCTGCTGCCATAACCTGTTCTAACAAAGCACGCACGGCGCAGCCGACGCGTTTGTGCCGGCACTGCAGCTTTGCATTTGAAATCAGGGGCTTTGTAATATCCCTCTGATGAAAGCGGTTTGCTGCCTGCGCTCAGGTCGTTCAATATATTAAATGGGAACAAAATTCTCCAGTGCTGTTTAATAAATCTTATCATACGTGGATCTGCTCAAATATCTTCAGCCTTTCATTTGGTACAAAAGAGCAGTCAGATGAACTCTGCTTGTTGCTTTATGTGTATCCTTCGTAATACACAAGTTTTTGTTGTTAAGCAGCCTTAGAAGTACTGAAGACACCTTTTGCAAGTGTGGGTTGAGGGGTTTTTTTTCCCCTCTCTGTTTCCCCATAGAATTGCTCAAGGGTAGGAGGAATTGGTTTTTGCTAAGGTTACAAAATAGGAAGATTTTCTTCTGTGTGTGTGAGGTAAGTGAGGGAAGTATAGAAAAACTGCGTATTTTTTAAAACTAAGGAAAAAAAAAACCAAACGTGTACATTGTGGTGTTTTTTTTGAGGTAGAAATGCTAGTTGCACCTAAGGTATGATATGCCTTCATCGCAGAAGCTTATAGTCCAGGTGTCAGCTCAGAAGAAGGAGTAGTGCAGGTGAAGCCACTGTCACCTGTAAATAGAGACCATTTTATAGTGCTGTTTGACAGCAGAACTCCCTGCTATGCACCAGTGTTGCCTTAAATCAAATTGGGAGCACACAGGAAGTGTTAGAGCACATCTTGTGATGCTGCTGTTGGTTACAAAACACTACATCATCTTGGAGGGAGGGGTTTGTCATTGAGAAGGATTCCAGAACTGGTGGGGGCAAAGAGAAGATTGCCTTAATGAAAAGGTACAGTGAATCTGGGAGGTGCCAGCTCTGGCAGAGCTCAGAAGTTTATAGGACACTCAGCTAAAAAAACAGAAGCAGAATGTGAGGTCACAAAGTGGGGGGAAGTTCAAAGAGAATGGAGGTATCAGAAAAATTGGAAACTTAAAACTGGAAGAAGTGGCTGAAGAAGAAAATGGAAAATTTCCATGTAGGCAGCAGACTTGAGCATTGTGAAGTGGGAAATAATCTGCATGTTTGACTTGAGCCTTATGGTTTGTACATCAAGAAAAATCAAGTGTATTTTAAGGTCTTCTACTCTAATGACAGTAGCTCTCATTCTGCATTGGTTTAGAGGTGTAGAGATCAGTGTGTGTTTCACTGTTAATATGCAACAATCGTCTAGCAATCTAGACAGCAGTAAAGATTTTCAGTAATATATCCGAACCTACCTATAGGTTTTCTCTAAATTTCTGCTGTGAAGTTCTGAACTTTTTGTTTTGCTGTTGCTCTTTCACCGATGGCTCAGCAGCCGCAATTTCTAGGTCAGTGGGAATAGACTTCCTAGGCTGGATATATCCTTCAGAGTGTGGGATTACTGGCCTAGTGTTATTTTCATAAGGTTTACTGACTAATTGTAGTAGTTGTTCTGAATAAACACCCAAGTTGCAGCTTTCTCTGGGATCCTGCCAACTCTTTTGGTAATTGTGAGAAAAATGATGTTTCTTTTTCTCCCGCAGGTCACGTGGCTTGCCAAAGCTGAAAGAGTCCCGTTCCCATGAGTCTTTACTGAGCCCAGGCAGCGCCGTGGAGGCCCTGGATCTCGGGGCAGAAGAAAAAGTCTTCGTCAAACCACTTCACAGCAGTATCCTTGGACAAGACTTCTGCTTTGAGGTAAAGAACTCTTTCCAGCCACGCGGCCGGTTCTGTGCTGTCGGTGGGGTCTGTACCCTTGCCGTGCGCTGCTCTGCGGCGCCGTGATGGGAGAAGCGAGCAGCAGCTGCTGCTATCCCCAGGTTTGGGTGGGGGCTGTCGAACCAGTGTGCAATTTTAAAGTCCTTGAGGCTAATGGCATCAGTCACTCAGTGGAGAGAAATTTTGTTCAATTACTGCATCTTCTAATTGAAAAAATCTCTTTAATTTGATAAGTATCTAAGCATTTGTAGTTTGCATGCAAATGTAGGGTTGGAACATACTATTGTTCATAAGCTGTGTGTTCATCCTCTCCAAATTCACCTAAAATTAAATTTAGAAGATATACTGTAACTGAGAAATGAGATTTCCAGTCAGAGCCCCCTTCCATTAGCTCAGCCCGTTCTCCGATTGCTAAAGAAGCTTCAGCAACTGCAGACGTGCCCATTGAACCATGGAGCAGGAGGCAAAGCTCCCCTCGCTTTTTCAGCAGAGGCTGCAGTGCAGCACCACGTGGCTTGGGTGAGCACAGTCCTTCCCTCCCAGGACCAACAGTGTACTGGTGTGTGCTGTCTGGATGAGTCTAAGGCCATCGGAATCTGTCATGGCAGGGGCGGGTGACAGTCTGCCTTCAGCAGGATTAGTCAGCTGTGTCTAAACTTCTGGAACAAAGATCTGTTTACAACCTGGAAAACTGCTCTGGCAGAAACCCAGCCTATAGGGCTCTTCTCCCTCGGGATGTATCCAGGAATGGTTCCTGTTCACTTCAGTCCCGTTCTTCTGGTTGGAAGCACTTTCCAGCTTGCTTAGGTGTGGGAAGTTGAGTGAAAAAACTGGCAACAGCTTAGCTCTGAGGCTGTTGCCTCAAACTGCTTTATTAATGTGTGCACAATGAATGGAAAGAGTAAATGAAGCTTTTCAGGCCACTTAAAAGCAAAAGAAACCGAAGTGGTTCCCTCCCACATGAAAGCAGAGCTGTGTATGGTATCGATTGTCGGGGCCAGATCAGAGCACACTCCTTTGGTTCGTTTTAGACTGTTGCTATATGTATGGACCCTTGGAAACATTTTGTGTTTCCTGAAGACACCATGTCTAGTGTGTTTTGCCTCACATGAATATGTTATTAGATCTGTCTGTCTTTACACTGTTAGTAACCGAATCATCTGCCTCTAGGACTTAAAAGGGAAAACTGCAAGCGTTTAATAGCTATGGATCAATTAACAAGTGTTTTAAAAACATAAATCAACTGGTTGATTAAAGCTTTGTTTAAAAGTCTTTAAGAGGAGCCTCTGGTGCTCCTCATGTTTTCTTTAGTTCTATACTAATTTGAACTGCCTGGGTGTTTTTTCTCTCTACTTTTTGTGTGCCCTTCAAACCTCTCTCCTTTCCAGGCTCCCATATTGTTTTCTTGTCTTTTTTGTATTTACTTTGTTGCTCAAGCATTGCTTTTTTCCTTGCTTTTTGCAGCCTCTAGCATGTCTCCTGGGCTTGCCTGAACTCAGCTTGTTGTTTCTGTGTTCCAGGTAACCTACTCCAGTGGCAGTAAATGCTTCAGCTGTTCCTCTGCAGCAGAGAGGGACAAGTGGATGGAAAACCTACGCAGGACAGTGCAGCCGAATAAGGTAGCGGCAGAAATAAGATTACTGGGGGACTGGAGGTGGTATGATTGAATTTTAGTCAAGTGTACGAGGGCTTCCCACAGATGCGTCCCAAATTAATTTATTCCGGGGAGAAGTCGGTTTGTCAGCGTATCACAAGCCTCCATGTACATTTCTGCTGAGTGCAGTGGGTCAAACCCATAGTGGATAAATACGTGTCATTGTGCATCCTGATCCCTGCCCTGGTGCCTGCTTGTGATGTTTCACACTGTACTTCTGATGCCATGCACCTCAGAAGGATGGCATGTGGCTTCATAGGTTTCATGTTTTACTGTGGAGGCACAGTTTGCAGGAAAAAAGAAAATGGGAATTTGAGCTGGAATGAGAAGAGGGAGGTCAAGTTATTAATTAGCTGGAAATATCTACTCAGTCACCTGGGTAGTTGGCGTACCACCTTCGAGGGACGGGCGAACAGTGCTCTTGGAGTTATCCAGAGTAAACAATGCAGTGTCTGTGCCAATCCAGCAGCTTTTGAGTGGCTCCTGTATGGAGTGTTTGTTCTCTAACCCATTTCAAATACAGCTTTTTGAGAAGAAAAATGTGCTAGTCCCCACCGTTGACATACAAAGGACGGCCCTTGGCCTCCACTTTAGAAAATGTCTGACTTTCTAGACATTTTGATTCTGAAGATCAGAGTATCTAAGTCTGTCCCTGCCTTGGACACCAAAGACAGCCCTCTTTAGAAGCCAAAATGTTCCATTTTCAGGGATTCTGAATCAAAGCTGACCTCTTTCTTCTGCACAGGACAACTGCCGTCGAGCTGAAAATGTGCTCCGTCTCTGGATCATTGAGGCAAAGGACCTGGCCCCCAAGAAGAAATACTTCTGTGAGCTGTGCCTTGATGACACTCTCTTTGCCCGCACCACCAGCAAAACAAAAGCAGATAACATTTTCTGGGGAGAGCACTTTGAGTTCTACGGTCTCCCACCTCTTCACAGCATCACCGTTCACATCTATAAGGATGTGGAGAAGAAGAAGAAGAAGGACAAGAACAATTACGTAGGCCTGGTCAACATTCCCATGGCCACTGTAACCGGTCGCCAGTTTGTGGAAAAATGGTACCCAGTCAGCACACCTACACCCAACAAAGGGAAATCGGGGGGACCTTCCATTCGGATAAAGTCCCGTTATCAGACCATCACCATCTTGCCCATGGAGCAATACAAAGAATTTGCAGAGTTTGTTACCAGCAACTACACGATGCTGTGCTCTGTGCTGGAACCTGTGATCAGCGTAAGGAATAAGGAGGAGATGGCTTGTGCTTTGGTGCACATTCTTCAGAGCACTGGGAGAGCTAAGGTAAGAACGGGTGACTCCCAGCACAAAGACTCTCTCTGACTGCTCTATTTGCAGCAATGTCTTTTCAGCTAGAAACTAGGAAGCCCATGAGGATAAGCAACAGCAGAAGGTGCCTTGATGGGGGTATGAACTGAGAAAAGGGTCTCAAAGGTTTTGGTAAGATTTGGGTGATTGTATCTACCAGGAAGGCATCTAGATAGGCACAGTATCAATGGTGATTAAGAACTGATACAAAGGTTAAAGATACTGTGTACGAAGTACAAGTTATAGGAGGGATATGTAATTTCATGTTGCTCTGAAGAATTAGGGCCTGCACATGAGTGTTCAGGAACCTTTTCTATATTTCTAAAATCATGAGGCAGGATAAGAGAGAAGTATGCAAGAGATTAGTAAACCAGAGAATTACTTCTATAAATAAGTCTGATACAATGATCAGCCCATTGCTGATTCAGTGCTAAGTCAGCTAATCAATCCTAACATTGATTTGGTCAGCATTTGAATCTATACTTGGATTAAGGATTTGGAGAATCTATACTTGGTTAAGGGTGATCACATCTGCCCCAAGGATGCTATTCGGACTTCTGGGCACATGCTGATGGTTCTCTGCGAGCCAGCAATTGGGCTGAGCCTCTGTTTCTTCAAATGGTGTGTGGGAGAATATCCCGTAGGTCTCAGGAAACTCTGAGGAGCATTTGCAAGCATTGATTTATGTGGATGCTGCCTGCCCAAGTGGGTGTGTGAGTAGTACCAGGCTGTAGCCAGCTTCTTCCAGTAATGCAAGTTAAGCAGAGCCAAACACAAGCTAGAAGCTTGGAGATGTCGGGAAAGACTAATTTAACTCCTCCAAAAAGGTTGTTTTACATCTGCACAGTCATATGCCACTCTCTCTTGTTCTCCTGTTGACATATTTCTCTGAAAGGCTGGTGGTCTGTGACAGTGTGTGGTAGGAACTCATTCTGTACCAAGCTGTTTGTCTGGCCAAGAGAAGCTGGGGTAGCTCCTATAGTCCTTGTGTTGAAATCCTGCTGGAAAGCTGGCTCTGGATTCCTGCAGTGCTAGCTGCAACAGGTAGAAAAATTAGTGTTCTAACTCTGCCTTCCTGGTGCCTGAACGTTTGAACCTCTGTTTACTGGAAGCACTGAGCAGCTTAGGATGCTGTAACCTAAAGCTGAACTGCAGCAAGGGCACATTTCCAGGTCACTCTATGTTGGTAGTGACCCAGTTTGCACCAGGTGAAAATAATTCTCTCCCTATTGGCTGAAAAGAAACAGCAATAGTGGATTGAAAACCAAGAACACAACATGTATTTTTGATCTGTATTTAACATACCTAATTTGTTCTGCGTATTTTACACTCATACGCCAGCAGCACACTGGGGCTTCTGTAGTTAATGGGGCTATGAGACATCACAGCAGCACCGACTGAACTGTGTGGAGGATGGTGCTGTTTGCAGCAGAACCAGCAAGTCACAATTATCAGTCAGGTCTACTTCAGGGTGGGGGCTTGGGGGTCTTTTTTTTAGAAGAGATGGGGGGGAACAGAGAGAAATCTGCTTCCCCTTCTGGAGAACTCTAATGTGGCTGAAATTAGATCTTGTGAAATACAGGGTATTCCTTGTGAAATGCTGAGTGTCCTTGACTCACATTAAGTTATCACTTCAGGAAATAAGTGTTAATGTAGAATTAGACCCCATATCAAGAGCTATTCACTGTATGAAGACTTGCTAATAGTTCCTGCCTGGGTATTTGAATACAGCTCAAGTTAAGCCTTACAGAACCACAGTAAGTATGTTAACTTTTTGTCCCAGATCCTGAACCACGTTGGGTTTGTGAATGTAATTGATATAAGCCACTCTTCTTATTTATTTCAGTGAGCTGTAAGAGCTTGTGCCTGACTTCTGTGTTGGATTTCTAAATCCAAGTTTGCTGCAACATTCAGTATTAAAAGATAACTACTGTTTCTTTCAGCAGATAGATGCTGGTAAACTGGTGAGGGGTTCTGTTCAGGGTCTCAACTGAAACTCAAGCTTGGCCATAAAGGTTTTATTCCCTTATAATTTGTGATTTGTATCATCTTATATAAGTATAAAAAAACCATGAGGAGCTGGAGCTATTTCCTTGGCCCGTACTATGTGTAGCATCTACACCCCGTGTCCCAAGTCGAGCAATTATTCCAGTAATCCTCTGGCTTGTCTGTTTATACTTTCTACTTGGCTTCTGCAGTTCTCCTGGCATGACTGGGTCTGGTTAAAATAACCTCTTGCCATTTGCCCTTTTTCTTCAGGACTTCTTGACGGATTTGGTCATGTCTGAGGTAGATCGTTGTGGGGAGCATGATGTCTTGATCTTCAGGGAGAACACACTTGCTACCAAAGCTATTGAGGAATACCTCAAGTTGGTAGGGCAGAAATATCTTCACGATGCACTAGGTAAGAAAGTGCCCGTCTGTCACCTGTTGGCACTGCCGGGACTAACCCTGACCTGTCTGCAACATGACTGAAGCCTCCAGCAGCCAGGAACGTGGGTTGGGCAATACAGTTAGGTGGAGACTTCAGAAAGGGTTATGAATGTCAAGCATCTATTTCACTAATCTCCTCTTAAGGTAAAGAAGCTGCTGCACTCTTTAGGCTGACTTGCCACCACCTAGGAGTTTAGATACACTCGGGGGTATCTGGTTGACCGCCAGAGTTCTCATCCACAGGTGTGTATTCCCGGGGCATCTTCAGTGTCGTTGTGGTTCACAGCAAATGTTAGTTAGGGTCTCAATAAGCGTGAAGTGTGAGATGCTCACCTGGCAGTTGGCTTGAGCGCAGGTAGGACAGGAAAATTCATTTCCAGATGCTTCAGCTGCAACTCTTGGTAATGCTGGCAAGTTCCAGAGCAAGCCTTGGCCTTGCTCAGCCCTCACCTGCGCCACAGCAATTAATTCACAAACATTTGTGGTGACCTTTTAAACTGGTACCTTGCCCCAGCAAAAGTCCTTAGACATACAGAGCTACTAAGCAGCACAGGGCAGGAGGGGAAGGTGCAGGCTTCTCTAGGGAGCCTCCTACCTGGGTGTATCCAAATAGCTCATTATTCACTGCCTCATTAAAACTGCTTGGCCAACCTGGGGTGTCCCGTGCCATTTCCCCCACAGGGTCTTACTGTCCATGGTTACTTGCCAGGATAGATTCTGATCATTGTTTTATTGTCCCCGCTTCACCAAAAGGTTCTGCTTTCATCACAAGCCTTGGGAGTTGCTGTCCCCACAAGCAATACTGCAGTAAAGAGGACCAAAACCGTGCATGCTTTCTTCCTAAGAAACTCACCACCTCACTACAGTTGGCTTTTACCAACCCCTCACAATCTTTGGTATCTGCAATTCCCCAATGAGCCACCCATCATCCTGTTGTTTCTTGGAAGAAGAAAGCTATGGAAATTGTTACAAGAGAAACAAGATCAAGGCAAAGCCCATTCCCACACCACATCCTTTCACACACAGACACACACACACACCCCCCATAAATAAATAAATAAATAAATAAACCTTCAGCTTGTTTTACCAGCTTGTCCTCAGCAGTCCCAGATGCTGGGAAGTCATCAAAGATATAGTTGGCTACATGAGTGCTGCAAAAGTCTGTATGGTCAGGTCTGTGATTATATGCATTTTGGCCATTTCTTAAGTGCAGCGAGCCTGTTCTGGTTGTCTTATTCTCATGGGTGGAACTACTGAGTGTAAGTTGCAGTCCTAGGCTCTGCCTGGCCTGGAGAGATGAGCAGCATGCTGCTTTGTGCTGTGCTTTTCAGCAGACTAAGCCATCAGCTGTGGGACCAGCGTATTACATCTGACTGCAAGCTCCTCAATGTGAAGTAATTGCATTAAAAAAGTATTTTAAAATTAATGACTTCTAATACATCATTTAGAGCATTGGTGCTGAGTGATAACATTGTAATTCGTAGACGGGAGAGATGGAAAATCCCCTAAGGTCATCCTGCTCGACTGTAGCTCAGGGCAAGATGGCTCATGACAAGATTGCTCGTGACAATGCACCCATCTAATGCTTTGTCGAGTTGAAATGTCGTTTTGCTCAGATGTCTCGTTCTTTGCAAGGATTAATGACATTACACTTGGCGTTAGCTATTTAATACATCTGTAAGAACATCTTAATATATGATTAAGGCAGGGTCTTGCGGACCACAAAGAGTGAGTTTTAAATGTGTTTAAGAAAAAAAAATATTATCCAGTAAACAACAGTTAAAAGAGTTGGCTCCACAGAAGTGATTCTGAGAGTTTTGAGAATAAGTTATCTAGATGCCCTCAGCAGAATTATTTTGGACCCCAACAGAAAAAAAAAGCTTAACTAAATGTGCTGCCTGCTTTGCTTGCAAGAACACTGCTGACTTTAGATTTGGGGAAGGGGGCTGGGAAGTGTTTAAAGGTTTTTATGAAAACAAAGACAAAAAAACCACAAAACTCCTTTGCACAAACAAGCCTTGTGGCGTTAGCTCAGAGCCAGCAAGATCATCTGAGGAGATGAACTTAAAAGACATTGAATCCTTAAATGAATGAATAAAGAGTTTTTCCTGGTTAACAGCAACAGTTTAAAAATCACTTGGTGTGCTGGTACATAGAGGAAGGAGACTAGTAAGTAGTTCATTCCAAATCTGTCACACTGAAGAAAACCTGGTTTTGTACGTGCCCGGTTTCTGTTGCAATGCTGCAAGAGAAGGATGACAGAAATGCGAAGATTGCATTTGAAAGACACGTAATAAAAATGCTGTAAGGTGTTGATAAACGAGGTTGAGAAAATTAGCAGCACCTATCTAGCACTTGGGTATTACTCTTATTCAAGAGCAAGGTGACACTTCAAAATAAAAAAAAATAAAGGTGGGTTCAGAAATAATAAAAATAAATAGCATTGTCAAGTGTACTTCCTGGGGAAATTATGAAGACAAATAGCACAGCTTCATTTCTAAGACTGTAGATGATTTTATAGTTGGTAATACAATTTGAATACAAAGTCAAATCCCATTCTTGAGGCTGCAAGTGAAGTGTCTGCAGGGTTTATAAGCAAAGCCATCCTGTTACTGCACCTCTATTTTGGAGGCAGCAAGGGCAGAGGAGGCTGAAGCATCAGAGCACCATCCATCTGATCTGGTACGGCAAGTGCTCGGTTGAAAGAGCTGGGAGGAGTCCTGTACCCAACATCTGGTGTCTGAAGGCTGTATTACAGACACGGAGCAGAAGAGGCAGTTGCCAAGGAGAGACAGAAGCAGGATTTAAAGGTGTGTCAAGGAGGCTTTTCATGTAACTAATCTGGCTTGTTGTCCTCTTCCCTTTGTCCAGGGGAGTTTATCAAGGCTTTGTATGAGTCAGATGAAAACTGTGAAGTGGATCCCAGCAAATGTTCATCCAGCGAATTAACAGATCATCAGAGCAACCTGAAAATGTGTTGTGAGCTGGCCTTCTGCAAGATTATCAATTCTTACTGGTGAGGCATCTTCCCTCCCCTTCTCCCCATTTAGGTCAGTGGTTTAGAGGATGTCTCTAAAGAGGGGAAAATGGTTGTACAGGGAAATAGCACAGACCCATCTATCTCTTAAGACTTCATTCTTTTCCTTTCCTCGCTACCTTCCTATATGTGACACCATATTGCAGGTGGAACTTGTGCTCAAATTGAGGGGTTCCAATCCCACACACCGTACCTGACAGCTTCTGCTGAAACGCTCTGCCAAGGGAACACATGCTGAGCTGTGACTAAGGGGGAAATAAAAGTGAGCAGATTATAGTTTAGTGTGAACTTGGAATAAAAAGCTGAAAATTCTGATGTGTATGGAAAACTTTCAGATCTTGTAGATCTGTGGAGAATGGCAGGGAGGAAATGCTGGTAAAGGGATTTCTATTAATCTCTGTTTCTGAGTAGTAATGAAAGATGAAGGGCCTTTCTGCTGCAGGATGAAGCATGTGTAAGATATTGAGAGAGCTTAACAAGAAAAAAGTAATCTGTAGAGATGAGTTCAGTTTGGTTTCAGTTTGAATATTCTAACGCCCTGTTAGCTCCATGGTAGAGATGGATAAGTAGTTCTCAGCTTCACTTCACATACACGAACAAGGGATGCTTTACAGACTACTTATCACCAGATTAAATGGAGATCTAAGAATAGATGTCTAATGACAGTTCCTAGCTTAGAAAGAGAAAGGGTTGGGGGGGTGGAGAGAGATGGTGGTGTTTTTTCACCAATAATTATTTCAGGTGATTGGTCACCAGTTCAACTCTTTGCATCTCATTGCCTCTGCAATTTTATTTCCTGGTTTTTTGTTTTAAAGCGTGTTCCCTCGTGAGTTGAAGGAAGTATTTGCATCTTGGAAGCAGCAATGCCTGAGCAGGGGCAAGCAGGACATCAGTGAACGCCTGATCAGTGCCTCCCTCTTCCTCCGCTTCCTGTGCCCCGCTATCATGTCCCCCAGCCTCTTCAGCCTCATGCAGGAGTATCCCGACGACCGGACTTCTCGCACGCTCACGCTCATTGCTAAAGTCATTCAGAATCTCGCCAATTTTGCTAAGTAGGTGGTGGCAATAAAACTGAAATCTTGCCTCTGGGGGTGCAAGTCACCGCAGGGTACTGTGGAGCAAGGAGAGCCCTGCTTGGGAGTCATGTGCAAAGGCAGCTGATTTGCTCTCAGAGTGAAGTCAGCCTCAGAAAAAGAGGAAAGTTCTTGCTTATGTGAACCCCAAGACACCTCAGTGTTGAGCTAGATAAATCCTCCCTTTCACATGCAGATTTGGGCTGCAGTGAATTCAGTAGAGGGGACACAGTATAAGACCAAGAAGAGCCGTGTATTATTACACTGCTTCAAAAGAAGAAAAGCCTGTTCCCACCGAGGATCATGATTTTTTTCCTTTCTTCCTCCAGACTTCTCAGCTGAATGATAGAATGGGCAAGATGGCGTGGCTCTGGCAGGGGAGAGAAAAAGGTTGCCTGTGGCAGGGAGGGGGAAATGTGTTGAACTCTCAATCATAATACGAACAGTGAACTACTAGTATGTAAAAGGTCCAGGAAAGCAGTAAATCTCTTTAACTTGTCAACTTGTCCTTTTTTTTTTTTTTTTTTTTTTTTTTTAATCCCAGACCAAATCTTCAGAAAGTCAGGTCTAAAGTTAAGCATTTCAGTAATTGTTTGTGCACAGCTGTACTTTGTATTTGGTGTGGAGGTTACTGACTGGGTTTCCCTCCCCCTCCTTGCAGGTTTGGTAATAAGGAAGAGTATATGGCCTTCATGAATGACTTTTTGGAACATGAGTGGGGAGGAATGAAGCGTTTTCTCCTGGAGATCTCTAATCCGGATACCATCTCAAACATGCCTGGATTTGAGGGCTACATCGACCTGGGCAGAGAGCTTTCGGTTTTGCATTCCCTTTTATGGGAGGTTGTGTCCCAACTTGATAAGGTAAAGCAGTCTGGGGGCCTGAGAGGGTGAATCTGGCGATTGTCTCATAGCAACAGTAAACAGTAGGAAACATCAAGGGAGCAGCTGAAGCCTGCTTTGGGGAGAACTTATTCAACAGCTTTGGAGAGGAATGTTTGACAGTGGCATTTCACAATTGTTCCTTCCGTGATTTCAGCTCAAGGCCCGAAGCAGGGCCTGTGAAGTGGTTGGGCTTCAGCAGAAGAGCAAACACTCTGCGGAGCCTTGAGTAAGGCCGAGTGTTCAGTGGTGGAGTCCTTAAAAGTAGACCTGGAATTCCCTGAGCAGCCTGTCCTTTCTCACAAGTGAGCTGGAAAAAATCAGGGGTGTTTGGACAGAAAGTGAAATGGTTGCAGTGCCCTTTTTTGATGCTAATGGAGGTGCTTTGCTGCACACCAGGCCCTGCCCTGCCCGGCTCTGATGATGATGTGTTGGCCAGGAAGAACTGTTCTCCTTAAAGACCTGACCCGAAGCCTTCCGAGATGTTCTCATTTCCGTAGCCTTTGAATTAGTTTTTAGTATACAAGAGGATGCTGTATAAAAACCTGGATCCATTCTCAGTTTTATCCTGTAACAAGAGCAAGATGCTTTCTGGGGTCGTATTCACGGTCCAGATTCTATTCTGATCACAGTAGATATCACCAACACCAACCATTGCTTCCATTTAGCTATGGAAGGAGACAGGGCAGTAGTTTGCTCTTCTTTAGCTGTGTGACTTTGCAGAATCCAAAATCACTAAAACCTTGATAGCAAAGGTAGTTGATAACACCCAGAAAAGATGAGCTGTGAGTTTTTTTTTTTTTCCCCCAATGCTTGGAACATCTCCATAATTCATCTTTGAGAGGTGCATTATTTTGTCCATATTCCATTTATATTCTTATTTCTTTTGAAACCAGAGAGGTGAGGTGAATTGCAATGCACTCCATATTTTTATTGCATTAATGTTTGCCAAAATAGTTATTTGTTGGGTATCTGTTGCCTCACAGTACATTATTTTAAACAGAAACAAAAAGCTGAGCTTGATGCATCGGAGAAAATTGAACTGTCCTTGACTCAGAAAGGCAATATATATTAATCTTAGTTAATCTTAGTTTGATAACAATTTATGATCTTGTTTTTCCATTTCCCTGATACGTGCACACGGTGTACGTTCAAAGTGCTGCAGGCAGCAGTGTCAGCTGTAAAGACAGTTCAGCAGCCTCAGGAAAACAGGCAAAGTGAGCACTCAAAAGACTGTACCCTCCATTTCTACCAGCTGGGGTAAAACCACGAGCACAGGGAGTGTTACCATCTCCCTCCAAGCTGGTCAGGCATCAGGTCAGGAGAAACCCACCTCCAGTCTGTGGAACTGCAGATGGATCTTTGGGCTTGGTGTTAGTTACTGTGAGCTGCTCTCTGAATGCAACAGTTGTAAATATCTTGGGCAGCAAGGAAAGGGAGGAGCCAGACCTGGATAAACCGGCAAAGCAGATCTGCTTTGCCCTTTCTGTAGGTTAGATGCATGGATCTATCTAACAGGCCCTTGGGAGCTGGTTTGCTAAAAAGAGAACGAAGAGGTGAAGTTGCACTGCAGTGCTGCCTTACTGCAGGTAATGACTGGGAAATGGTGAGAGAAATCACCTCAGAGATGTTAGTAGACACAGAAGAAGTGCTGTATGAAAGCGTCTGTAAAGAGACCTTTCCCTGAAGCCAGAATGACTGAAGACCTGCTTACAGGAAAAAATAAGGATATCTTTAAAAAGAACATTGTCTTTGTAGCAGAGTTTTACTTTCTTACAAACTTCGAACACTTTCACCTTCTTCCTGCAGTCCCAAGAGCCTGAAGATGGTACCTCTCCTGTGTAGGTGATATAGCCAGCACTGGCCCAAAGTGGGGAGAAAGATCAAGAGCCTGAACTGGCTGCCTTCCTTGCTGGAAGGTCAGCTGTTCTTATCCTAGGCCTGGCCAACACTGAGATAACATGTAATGGAACAAGAAGCTACACATTGAATCCCAGGGTGATGTGATAATGTTGGGATGAGGATCACTGATGTTTTCATGCAGTTATTTTTCACTTTTGGGCAGGGAGAAACGCCTTCATTGTTGATAATGGGGTGCTACAGAAGATGGCATCAGTGTGGGGTGCCAAAAGCAAAGGGCTTATGAAATGAAAACTTTCCCTTTCCCCACTTCCCTCAACCCTTGTGATTCTCTCATGATCCCCCTGAATGCCGCATCCCCTTGTCTGTTGGCATGCGTTTCTTTTACCACATGACACCCTTTGCCTGGAAGGTTCCCCCACCAGCTGAATCTGTAGTCTTTGAATGCCCTTTAATGAGTAGATACCATAGTTTTCACTTTGACCTCACCCACTCTGGACTTAGTTTGCTTTGCATGATAGTTTTGCATTGGAATGGCAATAGTTTTGTTTTATTGAGCATGATTTTTAATTTTGGGGGTCAATCCTAATTTCTTTTCTATTTCCTTTTCTTTCCTCAATGTCTGCTGCACCCCGTTTCGTCTCCTCCATCCATCTCGTCGCCGTGGTTACGCTGCTCCGTAACACTGCATTACGGTCCTGGCACACCCGCACACAACCACCCACCCTCCTTCCTTCCACCTCCACCCCTCCGCCTCTGTGCATCGTTATCAAAAAAAACTGGCGGATGTCGCGATGCTTGTTGTCCAATTAGGGTGAAAATTCCTTCCTACAGGCGACCGTGGCAAAACTGGGACCTCTCCCTCGTATTCTTGCCGATATCACCAAATCAATGACCAACCCTACGCCGATACAGCAGCAGCTGAGGCGTTTCACTGAGCACAGCTCTAGTCCAAACGTCAGTGGCAGTCTCTCCTCAGGGCTTCAGAAGATATTTGAGGACCCCACTGATGGGTACGTAACAGCCACAGCTCAAGGGAAGATATGGGATATGGGGGTTGTTAAGCCTCGTAAGAGTTGAGTGCTTTATCACCTGACCTCTCTGCCCAGGACAGCTGTAGGAGCAGGGAGCTTGGGCCTCTGTCACGAGAACCCACAGTCCCAGTAAGAGGTACACAGGGTACCTGGGACCTGAAGCTTTTGACTTACCCAGGACACAAATATGTCTCCAGGAGTCAATGAGTTCAGCTGCTAAAAACCAGTTTTGCAATTTACTGCCAGTCTGAGTGTCCGGCTGCACAGTCAGCCATAATGTCTCCTTCTGGCCATCAGGCCACTTATTTACTGCTAATGGAAAAACTGGGCTGTCGGTGGAACTTGTTACCAGTGGAATAGCAAAAACTGTCATTTCTCACAAAAGCAGCATTTCTCACCCTTAACAGCTGTTAATCCGAAGCAAAAAACTGTGACGTGGCAGAACTGCCAAAGAGCTTCGATGCTGTGGTCTCAGAGTAGTTTCTGTGCTGCTGGTATGAGGGCCAGCTCTATTACTTGTAGTATCTGCCCTCTGAGCTTACATCTGGGTCTTGGACTCGCTCAGCCTGAAGAAAAGGCTCCAGTGAGACCTTATTGCAGCCTTTCAATACTTCAAGAGGCCCATCAGAAAGATGGGGGCAGACATTTACTAGGGCTTGTTGCAACAGGTGTTGGTTTTAAACTAAAAGAGGAGACATACAGACTGGAGAGAAGGAAGACATTTTTTATGCTGAGGGTGGTGAGACCTTGGCCCAGGCTGCCCAGAGAGGTGGTTGATGCCCCATCCCTGGAACCATTCCAGGTGAGGTTGGCTGGGGCTCTGAGCAACCTGCTCTAGTTGCAGATGTCCTTCCTCACTGCAGGGGGATTGGATGAGATGACCTTGAAAGGTCTCTTCCAACCCAAACCATTCTATGATCTACGGGAACCTTCTCACAACTCCTGTTGGATTTCCAGCCCCCCAGAATGCATAAGGCTGGCAAAGGGTTAACTGGGATCTGAACTGCTCTGAAGTCTTGCTGGAAACAGAAGTGTCCAAGGGAGGAGGATCTGGCAGGAATGGTTTGCATTTCACCTGTGGAAAAAAATAAAGATGAAGCACTCCTTGAATCAAACATAATTCTCAGAGATAAGTGGTAATTAAGGAAGAGTATGTTCTGACTTGAACACAAAGAGCTCATGAAAGGAAATCTGGTTCCTTGAAACTTTCAGCTAGGGGGGGAGGTTAAATGAGGTAGAAAGACTTCTCTGGGACAGATCTCTCAGGGTCTTGGATGCTTAAAAATTAACCAAATTCCTTTCCACTCCACAGTGACTTGCATAAGCTGAAGTCTCCAACCCAGGAAAATGGAGATGGGTATTTTAGGGGCAAGACCTTACTGCTGGTTCAGCAGGCATCCACCCAGAGCATGACTTACTCAGATAAGGATGAAAGGGAAAGCATCTTGCCCAATGGACGTAGCATCTCTCTCATGGACCTCCAGGATCCTCACACGGCTCACAGTGACCATGCTTCTATTATGCACGATGTGCCTTTGCGCTTGGCCGGCAGCCAGCTCTCTATCACACAGGTGGCCAACATCAAACAGCTGTGGGAAACTCAGAGCACACCCCAGAGCGCTCCCCAGGTGAGAAGGCCTCTGCACCCGGCTTTGAACCAACAGGGCAGCCTCCAGCCTCTGTCGTTCCAGAACCCCGTTTACCACCTCAACAACCCAACCCCTCCGATGCCCAAGGCCTCCGTGGACTCCAGCCTGGAGAACCTGAGCACTGCCAGCTCCCGGAGCCGAAGCAACAGCGAAGACTTCAAACTCAGTGGCCCCAGCAACAGCAGCATGGAGGACTTTACCAAGCGCAGCACTCAGAGTGAGGACTTCTCCCGGCGCCACACGGTCCCAGACAAGCACATCCCCATCGCGCTGCCCCGCCAGAACAGCAGCAGCCAAGCTCAGATCCGAAAAATGGACCAGACCGGGCTGGGCGCCAGGGCCAAAGCTCCGCAGTCCCTCCCACACAGCGCTTCCCTGCGCAGCACGGGCAGCATGTCGGGAGTGTCGGGGGCCATGGTGGCTGAGCCCATTCAGAACGGGAGCCGGTCCCGGCAGCAGTCCTCGTCCTCTAGAGAGAGCCCTGTCCCAAAGGTGAGGGCCATCCAGAGGCAACAGACACAGCAGGTAAGGAGAACCTTTCTCCAGGAGCTTTCGTGTTTATCTGATTGCTGCGTTGACCCCCAAAGCTTTTTGACCTTAGAGTCGAATCAAGAGTGCTGGCCCTTCGGCAAGTGGCCAGTAGCAAGCCTGAGGAATAGTCACACTTGTTACCTGTAAAAGCTTGGTAAGCCCAGCTTACCTGTTATTTTTGGATGCTTCTGTACTAAATTGAAAAAAAAATAATTAAATGCTTTCCAATTACTAAGGTAGCAGCAAGCCTGCCGAAAGAAAAAAAAAAAAAAAAAAAACTGGAACACTTCCCTGACTAAAAAATAAAACAGAAGAAGCTTTGTTCCAAATCATAGTTAAGGTTGCCACGTGAGACCGTGTTTGCCCTGTGGTACTAATTTAAAAGCATAGCTACCTAAAAACAGAGGGATAAACAGAGATAAAATATCATAGAATAAACTGCTGCCAAAATAATAACTGAGTTGTCTGAAGTGTGGAGAAATTTATATATCACCGTGATGCAACGATCTATTGCTGGTCCCCAAATAAATATTTTTTTTTCATTAATCATCCCAAACTATGAATAATGCAAACACTTTCTGGAAAGAAGTGCTTATATCTACCAGTTCCTAATGTGCTTTATCAGTTGTTCATAGGCAAGTGTAAATCACGAGCTTCCTGTCAAAAAGCCAACATTCCCTTACCTTAAAAAAAAAATTCCTATTGTGATTCTCTGTGTATGAAAATCTTGCCCTTAATTAGTTTAATGTTTAAATACTCATCTTCTCTTTAATGCTTGGCACTACAGTGAAAGTGGAAAATGTGTTGATCTGCCTGTCAGAGGGAAGGTAGTTGGGTGGTTTTGGAAGTGTTGTATTGGTGTGCACAGAGTTGTTGGCTGGGCGGGGTGAGGCTCTTGAAGGCAACCCCTGTGCCGTTCCTTGGGGTTAAATGTTTTCTTCTGTGGTCACTGTGAGGGTAACCATGGTCACACTGGTTTTACCTTAACTAGTGCAGCAGGAAACCTTTTAAGCTCCTGCTTCCCACAAGACCTTCTAGGAAGGATGCTACAGTGGAGACAGGCACAAGTGAGGACTCGGCTTTAGAAGGTTGCAGCCTCTGAGATTGAGACTGTGCCATGCTGCAGGTGAGGCTACATCCACAGGGAGCAGGAGGTTGTGATCCTCCTTTGCTGACGTAGCTCTGTTGGCAGAAGCACTGGTGAAGACATGGTTATGCAGGGGGAAGGCTTTTGGCTTGTAAGGTAAAGCTGGCAAGAGAACTTAGTTGCCAGTGTGAGCTCCTACTCTGTCAAAGGTTTTGCTGGTATCCTGTTGGTGAAGCTGTCTTGGCAAACTCCTGAATGTTACAGTCAAAGGGAGGAAAATCCCAGTGATGCCTGGGAACCCAGGAGCAATCAGGGCTTCAAAACTACTTTGATACCTCAAGTTCACTAAGATACAAGGAGATCAGAAACACTGAATCACAAAGCAAAGCTTAATATGCCAAGTTAGTAATACCAAAAAAAAAAGTAATTGCCTATTATTTGAAGTGCATCTATTTGTGTCCTCCTTTGGAGTGTGTCTTTTACATTTGGGCACAGAGGAGTTGATCTTCTCATCTTAAATTGCCGGTAAATCAGTTGGTTACCTTTGCTCGTTTAGCATCAAAGTGACTGTCTCAGACTCCCCTCTTCTCCAGTTTACATTCAGTATCATAGCTGCCTGCAGCTAGTGACAGGCTTCAGGAGGGGTTCCTTCCCCCACCTCTTGTAGGCAATGTGTATCTCCTTATTTTTCCACTCTACTTTCCATACTAATTGTTTCCACTGGATTCATTAGAGTACTCGTTCCCACTTTATTCAGGGAAATCAATTTGTTCTTTCCTTCCCCGCACCCTTGAGAAATGTCTTGAAGTGTGCCAAATTGAGTGGCCAAAATTTTTTTGAGGCAAATTCCATTGTGTTCTTTTAATTGCAAATCGTGTTGTGGAATTCTGTTCGTATTTTAAAAAGAAAAAGAGAATAGAGAAATTGGGCATGTTCTCTCTGGGCATGTTCTTTCTAGGCATGCTTTGTGGGCGATATAATTATTAGACTCTGTTCTCTACAAGTCCCATTTGTTTCTGAATATAGAGCTAGGCCCTTTGTTTGCTGGGAGAGGTCACTTTTTGCCTTCCATTTCCATTTAGTAGGTAGGTGGAAACAGTAATGTCAGTGTGTTCCTCTGGAAGAGACGCAAAGAGGGAATTAATACACGTTCCTAGCAGGCTTTTTCTTTTTTCCTCGTTATTAGAGTATAACTCATAACCCATTAGCATGTGAAGTATTTGCCATCCACTTGGTCTTTGTAGGCTTTCTCAGCTTGGCTGCTGAAAATATTCTGTCCTACAGCTTGCAAGGTTGTTTGGCAAGGTTTGCTGCTGATCAGCAGTCTCTTACTAGGCTGGCGAGGTAGTTTATAGTCATCCTTCTGCTGTCTTGATCCTCCATAACTCCAATGAATGGTGACGCCATTCATCCATAGCTCTTCCTAATTTCTTCAGCAATTCCTAGAGCCAAAGTATTTATCTCCAAGGAGAGCCCACTGGTGGCAGAGCCACACACAGTCCATAGTCTGCCTCGCTGTGGCTGTCTGACAGCAAATACCATCCAAAACACCTAACTAAGGAGCTGCACCAGGCTGTCACACTGCACTTGAAAGGGGCTCGTGGCCTTCCTGCTATTAGTGAGTACTTCCTTCTGGCAAAAAGGCCTCTGCTTAAATCCAGGGAATTTTGTGTTAATTCCTACTCCCTTCCTTTGCCATTATACCCATTCTTGCTGAGGCTTCTTCTAGTGTTGGGAGTCTTCATCGCTGCTCAGGACAGCTGAGCTGTTGCAGGCAGATCCTCTGTCCAGAGCTGGAGGAGGATGTATGCAGCACTCACCAGCCCTGCCCTAGTGAACAAGAGAAACAGAAATGGAGGTTGACACGAACCCTCCTCCCCCAACTCTTGTGAAGAAGATGTTACTCCCCCATAAAGAGCTCCTTGGTGAAACTGAGACTTCAGAATTCCCCTGCCAGGAAGCACATTTCATGGGGTACAATAGTGAAATGAGGCAGTGAGCTGCAGAGCTGCCTGAGCACAAAAAGAAGCTACAGTTGGAGGAGGAGGGGAAGTTGATCTTTCGCATTTTTCAAAAAGTTAAGACAGTGTTGCTCTTTCAGGGGTAATTATGCTAATTCCTGTGCTTATAAACTTGTCTTTGTCCATGAAAATTGCTTGGAATTTGTAGCAAGCCATGCTTTCCTCAGCTAGTTGGAGATTTTCTTGTTTCTTTTCTTGGCTTCCTTTTCGGATTCCCTTAAAGAGGCTGATGATGTCTTACACTTCTAGTAAGTACTGCTTTCACAGCCATGTCTGGGTGTATATGCTGTAACAGACCATCTAAAGCTGATAGTGATAACGTTGCTCCTCACTGCCCCTTCTACGTGCTGCTGTGCTGTCCCATATCCAAGCCACACAGCCCCATCCTCCACTGCAAAGTCTGGCTGAGAAAGCTGCACCCAGGCGAAGCTCCTCAGTACTCCAAGGAAACCAGTCTGTCTTACCAGTGGCCACACTGTTTTCTTTTTGAAAGCCTTAAAACAGTGCATGTGAACAGGACTCGGAAAGAAGAACTTTTCCAGAGAGAAGTTTGCTTAGAGAGGAAGAAAAATTTCCAAGTGCACTGGTTTTAGAGGGAATCAAGTAAGTGCTGTGGGTGCAGAGTCAAGGGAGGATGTGCCATCTATGCAGCAGAGGTTTTGGGGGTCCTTCAAGACTGACAGATCCATGGTCCTTTTTCTTCTCCATATAAACTGGATTTTAGAGCTCATTTGTATGTAGTTTATCTGAAAAAATGTTTACAGGTGTTTCTACTGCAGGTTCAGTCACCTGTGGACTCTGCCACAATGTCACCAGTGGAAAGGACAGCTGCGTGGGTTCTCAATAATGGACAGTATGAAGAAGTAGAGGAGGACACAGAGCAGAATCCAGATGAAGTCAAGCATGCAGAGAAGGTAGAGTTTATTCTGTATGCAGCTGACTCGAGGGCTGCCCACAGGTCCCATCCATCCCACGGCTGAGTTCAGAACGGCTTTCAGGCGCTGCTGTGACAGAGTCGTGCTTCTAAGCACAGGTTGTGTTGACATAACTTCCTGCTGTACACGCTGTCAGACAGATCCTACTGTAGTGCAGTATCCCATAGTACAGATTAATCCATGTACAGGCTGTAACATGTCAAACGGGTGCAAAGTGACAGAGCAGAGAGCTTGTTACATTACAAGCTGCTTCTTGGCTCTTTGGTGCATCATGAGTCACTCTAAGTGTATTAGATCCTGCTCAAGTCATTATTTTTCATGACGACACTTACAGCTGCAGCATACTGCTGTTTTTTTATGCTTGCAAAACATTTTAGTGATCATTAAACTCTGTTAAAAAAAAATGTGATTGTTACCCCGACTGAGTATAGCTTAGGATATGCTAAGTGATTGTACAAGGCTCTGGAAATGCAATTCAGTCTTCATCGGGAGTTGCATTCAAATTTGTCTTGGGCTTCATCTGAGGCAGACGCCTATCATCTAGGTTAGTACAGTGTTTCTGGGTTACACAGAAACATCCATGATCTTTTTTTTTTTTTTTTTTTAATGTGTGTTTATTTTCAGGAGTAGATGCTGTTTTTTCCAAATGCAGTTAGAATTCTGTGCTGCTGTGGTGATGGAAGTTTAGTAAGAGGTTTGGTATTTTGAGAAGGCAGTGAGCAAGGAGGAGAATGTTTGGTGGAAAAGAAGCAGGATTATCAGGAAAGGTGAATGAACCCAAACCGAAATGGAGTATCTTGAGATTCATTGCACTATTGCAGAAGTGATGGTCCACAGAGACAGTAAATAGCAGAACAAAACCTCAGCCAAGTTAACTTACAGGCTCTGTTCTGTAGCGAATTATTTCCTCTGTCTTCACACGTGGCTTCAAGTCTTGATTAAGTCCTGAAGAATGAGTTATTTGTTTCCCATACTGGTCTGTTTTGTAAGTTTGGTCACCCCAGGACATTTTTACAATTGAGCACTATTAGCAGCTTCTGTCTTGGAAATGCTTGAGTCTGGAGTAAGCAGGGATGTTACCAGTGAGGCTGAGGAGCCATGTCAGAGTCTTCTGCTTAAAGAGTGCTAAAGAATGACACCCTCTAGTGCAGGAATAGCTTAATGCTCAATGGGAGCCTGTGTGCTCCATGTCTGTGGTCACCCACAGTTGTTTTATTTGTCATTTCCTTCTATTAATTTATTTTTCAGTAAAAAACCAAGGTCCTTCTCCGAACAGCAGCAGGACATGCTAATGATCTGATCTCTTTCCTTTGCATCTGATTCTCTTCTCTTTTCCTTGCACCTGCAGTATGAACAAGAGATAGCAAAGCTGAAGGAGCGCCTCAAGGTGTCGAGTCGCCGGCTGGAGGAGTACGAGCGGCGGCTCCTGGTGCAAGAGCAGCAGATGCAGAAGCTGCTGATGGAGTACAAGTCCAGGCTGGAAGACAGCGAGGAGAGACTGCGCAGGCAGCAGGAGGAGAAGGACAGCCAGATGAAAAGTATCATCAGCAGGTGAGGCTTTGGAAGGCTTGGGACTTTGTAAGACAAGCAGCTCCCATGTATCACATGTTCCCTTTGACACTAAAGAAGGTAGTTGCATGGGCTTCTTGACATCTCTGGACTGTTGCCATCCTGCCTTAGAGATGAAGAAATGGGAATGCAGGCGTGGGAACTTGCCTCAGATTGCCAGAAGAGTGAAGGAAAAGCTTTAGCAATTCTTAACCTGGTCCCTGTTATACTTATGACAGGTCTTTTTGTTTTCTTTGGAACCTGTACTCAAAGCAGTGGTTTTTCAGAGCAGTTACATTTTTGGCAGTGTCCGTTTTGAGAATAGCACTATTAGACAATTGGGAGTGTCAGATGGAAAGATAAGTTTCTCCAAGTGCAGCAGAATCCTTCTTTTCCTGAGGCAGGACAAACAGAGAAGTGAAACTGAAAGGCCTCAAACACTCCAGAATAGTATCAAACTACCCTGATTTGTACCTCTTTTTGCTCACCAGGCTCATGGCAGTTGAAGAGGAGCTGAAGAAGGATCATGCAGAGATGCAAGCTGTCATTGATGCAAAGCAGAAAATTATTGATGCGCAGGTAAGGAGCATAGCATCTTCAAGAACCAAGTGTTCTCTGTGTAGCACTCATTCTTTTCCCCTTTCCTCCTGCCCCAGCGTGGTTACCCAGCTCCCAAGTCAGTTTTGGCCCATGGTGTTGCACATGTGACTTACTGCCTTCTAGGAGAGAATTGGGGTTTTTAATTCATAAAGACTGCACTGTCTGACACTGGGCTTGAGACAGCCCGACAACAAATCACGGGACTGATCATTTCCCCAAAACCTTTTCTACGTTGTGAGATCCCAGGCGGGGAAAGGAATAGCAGAGCATTGTGTAGACATTGTTCCAAGCGTGGGCCTGGGAACTCTGGGAGAGCCATGCCTCATCCCAGCATAGTTTAAGTGCCATGTGCATACATCTCAGCTATGCAAGCTAAAAGCATGGCTTGGAACGTTCAAGTCAAGAAAAGAGAATGCTTGCAATGGAGCATTGCCCTAGATAATGTTATATGTGGCATTTCACCCCATCTGACTGTCCTCGTCAGCCCTGGAGAAATGCCCACTTTACCACAAACCTTCAGTGCTTGCCTCTGTCAGCACGGAACATGGGACCCCAGCGGGC
Organism: Megaceryle maxima; assembly: GCA_024605025.1. Classification (NCBI taxonomy): domain Eukaryota; kingdom Metazoa; phylum Chordata; class Aves; order Coraciiformes; family Cerylidae; genus Megaceryle; species Megaceryle maxima. Next base: position 78,840 of record JANHGN010019089.1, on the reverse strand, counting down.
AGTGCATGTGGGTGTCTTGTGTGGGATCATTTCAGCTTTTTCTTCTATGTCTGTGCTGATCCCAGAGAGCAAAGCTTGTACCACAGAGCCCCTGACTGCTTTGATATCTGCCTGCCATGTTACATTTGTGAGACCTGCATTTGGAGGACATCTTTTTTGCTTCTGGGCTTTTCAGTAGTTCCAACTGTAAATGTTCCTGAATAGGTAATCTTAAGAAGATGACCTGTTCAACAAGTTACCCAAATTATTGCAGAAAGCTGTTTCCCTACACACAAAGTAGCATCAGGGGTGGGGGGGAGCCTCAGTTAAAGACTGTACTGGAGCATGAGAAGATCAGCATTAAGTGAGCACAGAAGGGCAGACCTGGGTCTTTTTCTTTCCTATTGAATGGCCAGCAATAAGACAAATATTCAAGCTTGCATAGAACTGTAGGGGAAACTATAAAGTAGAGAAAAAGCTGTGTTTTTAAAAGCCTAGTAACACTAGGAGCGTATTTATTGATTTCTTTTTGATCATTTGAGAAGTTCTGGTTTTCCTGCTACCTCTGCCCATTTTCCCACAGTTCTTCAGAAAGACTGTTCACGAAAGCTGGGTTTTTGGATCTGTGCCATCTAATCTGAATAAATTACTTGTGTACAATAACATGGCACTTCTGTTACCTAGCCTTGCAGAATAAAAAGAAAATCCTACCATACATGGTTCCTAGTTACTGTGCAAGATGCTCTACCTGGGGACACCAGTGTTGTCACCCTTTCTAAACGCAGGTCAATATTCAATCTTTTGTGTGAGGACTTGCACTCACAGTGTGAGGATGAGGAGTGCAGAGCTGGAGAATGAACGGGGATGTCATGAGCCACAGTATATTTCTTTTTTAATTATTATTTTCATGGTGGTAGGGGAACAGTAGAGCAGCCTCCAGACTGATCAAGGAGTATGGCAGGTGGCAGCTGGTGTAGAAGTTTGCTGTTGCACACTGATGGAATGGCAGCTCATCCCAGCAGCAGCCTGTTTTTTGAAAGAGGTGATGCCTTTTTCATCTGCCTCAAGAAGGTGAAAGCAGCACTGAGCACTCATAAAAAGTGACTTTTAGAGGGGAGGATTTGAGAGATTGTGACTGGATAAGAAACTTGCCCTTCCCTTTGGTACCTGTCTATGCCAGTAGGCTCTCAGCCTCAGTGTGAGCTTACTGACCAGCGAGGTGGAGGGTGGACCAGTCTGATCCCTCAGTGTTACCAGCTGCTAACGTGTGAAAGCTCCAAACCCTCAGGGCTTGAAAGGTGTGGTCCTTGATCACACTTGATCAAGTGATGCATCATTATCACCTGCAATGGAGGTTATTGAAAAAACAGTAGCAAAACAGTAGAGTTAGTGATTCCTCTTTTAATCTGGCACTTTTTTTCTTCTAAAGTGCTGCTAGTTCCTGGGGCAAGCAAAGTCACCAGCAAACATTGACTGCTTCGGTGTCATCTAGTTCACGAGGGAAGGTTAGTTGTCATTGCCCTTCTGTGGGTATAGAGCAGAAGAAGAAACTGCTGAAAGGTTCAGAACAGACACACCAGAAGAGCCCAGGTGTTTGCTGGGTTCTGTAGCAATCCTTCTAAGTTGTGCTTGGAAGATTTTTCTTGGTCTGTTACTCATTTGGCAAAGGGTTGTAGCTGCGGCTAGAAAAGAAGAGGTCTTTTTGATGTGAGATTTACGGAGTGGAGTTGGAACTTGGCTTATCACAGCTGTTTGAAGAGTGAAATGGCTGCTAGGAAGCAGCAGTAATCTGGGCTGCTGAGGCTTAGTTACATCAGCACGAGATGCTCTTTCAGATTTGCTCTTTTGCCGTGTGGCCAGGTGCAGCACCAGCCCTGCCCCGATGCCCGAGGACAGCCTTGTTCTCGGGACCCGTGCTGTTCACAGTGCCTCTGGGCAGTGCCCCACATGCGCTGTGGTTCCAGAGGCTGTCCCAGGCCTCCCTGACTGAACAAGGGCTTAGAGCTGGCCCAGCTCTCTCCTGGGAGCAGCGGAGCTGCAAAGAGTACAAGCCCAGCTGCTATTGCAAGTGACATCTCCGCTGTGTTAAATTACAGGTCATAAATGGGGATGAGATAATTCAAACAGGCAAGTAAACCCAATCAGTTCTCTAGCTGAGCAGTACCCAGTCCTGGCCCAGTGCACTGACCTCCTACCCATTCCAGCTCCTCCCACTCCCTGCGCCCAATTCATGTGTGTCAGAGACGTGTCTGCTAGACTGTATTTTCCTTTGAGTGAGAAGATGCCTCTATTTGCCAAGCTCATGCTTTTAAGATTGATTTTTCAAGTGTAGGTTTCCAGCTGCTTTGCAAACTGCAACAGTGAGCACTCATCAGTGCCAGGAAATCACCAGCCTTTCATTTTTAACTCTTTGGGGGGGGAGGGGGAAATCTTTAGAAATAAATTTTTATTCAAAAATATATATTCCAGGTGAAATTGAGTCTGAGGAGGAGGAGCTTTAACTTGCTGAAGAACACATTTCTGCTAAGGTGGTTGTGTTTGGTAGACTTTATTTCAGCATGGGAGGAAGGGCTAAGGCCTCTAACTCCTCCATTGTCCATTCTTCTTCCCTACATTTACTGGATCAGGGCAGGTTCTAGGGCAGGCCATAGCCTGCCTTGCTGTTTGTTCATTGCTTGTGCTTCCTCCTCCACCGCCATTTAGTGTCTTCAGGGCTGTAACACAAGCAGTATTTAAATTCTGCTTTGGTTTTGCACCTTGACACTTACCCCTGTGGGGAACCTCGCTGACAAAAGCAAACGTTCCTTGATTACTGATGTACTGCAGAGCTGAAGGGCTGGGATCAAAATCTCCAGGGGTTGATGTAGCACTTGGGTCTCCTGAGCAGTATGTCTGAACTATCCCTTAATGTTTGTGCCTTCTGTGCATCATTTTTCCTTCCGTTTTGTTTCTCAGTGGGCTGGACTGGGAAGAGTTCCTGCATGCAGCTTTTTTCATTCGAGTAAATTAGACATTTTTTCCTCCTCAAAGTAAAAAAGCCAATCAGCTAGTAGCATGGAGAGTGTATTTACCTTCTGTCATCTCTGTTGCTGCTTTGTGTGGCTGCATTTTTTTTATTATTATTTTTTTGAGGGATGATGAAAATTGTCATTTCCAATTGTGCCACCAAGTCTTTGGCTTGACCCTCCAGTGCTTTGTCCCACTACAGGTAATCTATCTGTTAGTAAGCTGGGGTTTGTCAATGGTTTGGTTTTGTGGGGGTTTTTTTTCATAAATTTACACATCCTTTAGCTTTCTGCTGTAAGTGGAGGCTAGCACTTTGTATGCCAGAAGAATCAAAACACGGGTGTGAAAACCCTGGATTCGGCGGAACCCGGGAGCCCCTCTGAGCTGGAATGGGTCTAGGAGCAGTGTGTTCAGTGTTTGTTCTTTGTGTTCTGTCGATGGCACCTCCCCTTCCACCCACACTGTCCTGTTCCCCTTCACCTCAAATAACCCCTTAGTTGTAGCTTTTGGCTGCTTCTTCTCTGTGTTGCTGTTGCACCCTCACTCCTGCTGGTGACTGCAGGCTGCCATTATCTGCTTCTTTTTATTTATTTCGAGCATACCATGAGTTTATTCTGAGCACACTCCATCCAAACTACAGAGACGATGGCTGTTAGATACCACTTGCACTTCTCTCTGACAGTTGAAACCTCCACCACTTTTATTTTCTGCTGCCTGTTTCTGTTTTTCTAACATATTTTTAAAAATAATAATAGTAATTGGCTGATGTTGTTATTAACACCAACACCCTTCCCCTCCCGACCCATGGCAAAATACTGCATTTCCATCTGCCTCAGTTGGAGGCTGTCTGGATAAAGCCACCATGACTGGATCAGCTCACCAGCATAACATTGACTCACTGTCACCTTCCATCATACAAAAAGGCCGGGAGGGCCAGACCAGCCTGTGAAAAGCCCGTGGCACGCGGGGGCTGTGTAAGCTCAAGAAAACAGAAAGAGGCAGACATCCCATCACACCAGCGAATGTTAGCCAAGCTGCCTCTGGCTAGAAACCATCCAAGGGCGCTGTCACAGCCCTGGCTCCTGAAAGTTCCCTGTGAAGCAGGCTGGTGGGGTGAAGAGCAGTTGGTTTGTGAAGAGGGCTCTGACTCTGTGGGGTGTCTGTTGCAGGAGAAGCGGATCGTGTCCCTGGACTCGGCCAACACGCGGCTGATGAGTGCCCTGACGCAGGTGAAGGAGCGCTACAGCATGCAAGTCCGCAATGGCATCTCCCCCACCAATCCCACCAAGCTTTCCATCACGGAGAATGGTGAATTCAAAAACAGCAGCTGCTAACTGGGCAGATGCTGCCGGCCATCTTCCCAGGAGAAAGGGCAAGAGGGAGCAGACTCAAGAAACCTTCAAAATAGCCCCTCTTTCCCCTTAACAGGTTTACATAATGCTGCTAATAAAATGGAAAAGAGAAAGAAGAACTCTGAAAAGTGGGCTTTAATTCCCCACTCAAGGCCAGGAGAACTGGGCTCCCGAGACAAGTCCTTCCGTATCACTGTGTAAATAGAGGGAGCTCTTGGGTCATGTACAGAAAATGCCGATGTAATATACCGAAAGGAAGTGAATACTGTAGATTTTTTTAATTATTGCTATTTTTATTATTTTTTTTTCTCTTGTTGAAAGCACTGCAGTCCTGGGAGGAGGAAGAGGGGAGTGTGAGTGCATGTGTGTTGTGGGTGAGAGGGAGCGAGATGAGCAGTGTGTTCCATTAGGCAGCAGCTGTATAGATCAGGCTGACTGACACGTGAGTGGAGTGGAATAGTAGTGAAATTAATTGTGTAGGAAAACTCATCCGCTGGTTTTATTCCTCTCTTCTCTAGTTGTTCTTTAACTGAAAGCATACTCGATAGCAAACATTTTGGCAAGAAAATTGGGTCTTGCTGGATCCTGTACCTTCTCTCAGTAGGACTCTGGCCAAAAATAAATAAATAAATAAAAATTGCCAGTCGTCTTGAAGAAGGTGAAAACCTGGAGCAGCAAAGCCTGTTTCCTTGCATTTGCACACAGTCAGGTTTCCCATCAGACAGACAGAGGGAATCTGCAGTTTTTCAAGGTAGGATTCTTTCTTTTTTTACCCCGGTTCTAATGCAGTTTTATATTTTCTGTTGTGAGAATTTAGAGCCCTGTAAATACTTTTTTTAAAACTTTCTATCCACCTCCCACTTTCTGTGCCCTGCAGCAGCACCCTGAATTCATCCCCTGTGCTCCATCAGCAACAGTCAGGTCAAGGCTCTGAGGAAGGGGCCAGCCAAAGGGTGTCCTTGCCTAGCAAAGTTGATTTTTAAAACATACCTTTCCTTTTCTCTGGAGGATTTCTGTATTTTAACTCTCATTCAATTTCCCTACTTCAGCCACAAGCTTAGCCAGTCTAGCTCCAATGAAAGGTGCTTTCTACGCATACGTGTTTAAAAGATCTTCCAATTCCACTGATATTTTCCTTTCTTGGGATGCTTTAAAGGGTTTGGGTTTTTTTAAGTTCTGTACACAGCAGTTTTTTCAAGTTCTGTACGCACCAGTTTTTTCTTAAGGAGTTTTGACTAAGCTTTCACCTCCAATTACTTTCAGTTGCATTTTGTGGGAGAATACTTCGGGGCTGTCTGTGAATGCGTATGTAATTACAAAGTGACCTTCTTGAGGAAGATAATGACATTCACAAACTGTAAGAGATTAACAATAAATGACACAGCATTGTCAATTCTCATGATTTCATCAAATGCCACATTACTTAGTCTGAGAGGGTTTTTTTTAAAGCCCCAGATTCTAGAGTCAACTAATAGTATGTGAATCATCACTTTTACTTTTTGATATACATTTTTAGCCCCCAAGCTCTCAAAGTAAATAAAATTATTGAAAGAGCAATTGCTATTTTGAATTACAGAAATATACTAAGAACAGTGAGTGTGATTAGCTATTCAAACATGTTATAGAAATTAGAAACTGGAAGAGTTGACTTGGAAACCTTGAAAGGGTGCCTCGCTGTGGGATGCGTTTAGCAAACAATTCAGGTTGCAACTGGAAGCAAGTTCCTGAGGTGGCTGTGGGGGGTACCTGGCTGAAACTCCTGTCCTATGGGGGAGGTCAGAGCTGATGATCTGATTATCCTTTCTGGCCTTAGTTTCTGAATCTCTAAAATTGTACTACATTAAAAATGTGGGAGCTACTAAACCAATTTCTTGACCTTCTGAAAGTGACCCGTGTTGCCTTGAACGTGGGGGAGCGGCAATACTGAGAACCCAATTCCAGTGTCTGTTGTCAAGTTCATTTGTTCTTTGGACATGAATTAATCTCACCTCTGTGGGCAAACGCAGCTTGTGACAGAGCGTAGTATGTTAATTGTTCTGCCTGATGATTGTGTTACAATACTGCAGTTAAACATCGTCAGCACGAGTATGCTACGTTACTAACTATGCATAAATGCAGGGACCACGTCTTCTGCACTGTAGGATGTCTGAGAAAAATGTGTATGAATCTTTCCTAGCAATGCCTTGGCTGTTAATTTACATCTAGAGGACACTACTTTTAATGCTTAGTTCTTTCAAATCAAAGCTTCCCTTGCTTCTCAAATGTGACTTGGTAGTAGAGGCCAAGGAGCGTCCCTGTCTTTGTTTTTGGAATATCCGTAGCGAAGTCAGCGCTGTCTTGCACACCTGGGGCTGTGCTCTGCATTTGCTCACTAGTGATTTCATTTCCATACTCTCCAAACCGTCTTCCAGCTCCAGGTCATTGCCGACCTCCGATATTTTCTTCCTCAAATTGTGCCTTTAAGTTCCTCCTTCTTTCCTTCATGTATCACAGCCATAGGCAGTCTGTCGAGTTCATATTAATCTGTCTCGTGAGTAGCTCTCTTTTACAAGAAACCTTTGCAAGCCCCTTTTTGTTGAGGATTTCCATATGCCCTGCATCTCCCCTTTGTTATGTACTGTAATTACAGAGCTGCATTGTGAGGAAATTTATTCCAAAAAGTAGCCTTTTCAGATGGGTATGTGCATTGCTTACTTAAGACACTGTGCAAATAGTTATGAGGGTTCTGTGGCTGAGACCAGAGAGTAAGTGGTCGTAGGAGTGCACTGACCAGAGCAAGGCAGAAGCAGGTATGTCATTCTCGTAGCATTAGTCTAGCGTTAATTTGGGAAATGCAGCTCAGCAGAGCTCCCCAGCTTTCTGGTAATCAATCTAGCAAAGATTGCTGGATAAGTGCTGAAGAATCCCGAGGTGCCCGCTTTTGTTTCTGCAGAGAAATGCTATAGGGGCAACACTTCAGCCCTGATTTTTAGAGGGGAAATAATACCTGCCCCAAGATCAGTATGTTCTGGTGAGGTCTTCAGTAATTTATTGTTCCAATAATGTACCACCTTCCACATATTTATTTATTAAGCTTGTAGAATGCTTGTAGCAAAAAATTGCTATTCTAAAAAGGTCTGACCTATCAGTATCATCCTCACAGCTTGTTGCCAGGAGGGTTGTTTCTCTCCTATTTCAATTTCTACCCTAAAGTGCAAAGTGTGGTCCTCTTAACTCCCACCATAGAGGAGCTGCCTGTTGACCCAAAAGGGGGTGAAGGTTGCAGACTCACAGCGCTGTAAGACAAAAATTGATTAGCTGCAGAAGAACAAAACGTTATGCTCCAGAGTTCTGCAGGCAGCTGTCTCTCCTCGTTTGTTACCAAGTAGCTTTCCAGAGAGATTTTAAGCAGCCTCAAGCTGACAATATGTGAAAATGCCAGCTTCTGTTTTGTCCAGTCTGATGAAATCCAAGTGGCACTGAACCATGTGGCAGCCAAAAGGTCTGTCTGTTTTGGAGCAAGAGCCCGAACTAGGCCTGATCACATTTGGTTTAAGACTCGCAGCCAGTGGGGTTTCTGCAGCAAAGAGAGTAGTAGTAAATAGTGCCAGGTCTGATGGGGAGCATTATAGACATTAGGGTTTGGTTCATACTTTCAGCAAAAGCATCAGGCTGTGTCTGATGCTGTTGACGAGGAACTGTGGCTCTCATCTGCAGGAAAAATTTAATAGTCTGTAGGAGTAATACTCGTGTATTCCTAAGACTGAAACAGGAAAGTTGCCCCATCCTGACTTGTTGGTCCTCACTGGCCACACTTCTCAAGGCTGCTCTAGGATGACTCTTCCCAAACTGCAAAGCCACCCGGTCTTCCAAGTGCTGAGTCGAAGCTCAGAGCACAGTGGGGCAAGGACACGGAGCAGCTGGCGTCTACTGCTGTGTTGTGTGTGGTGTCTGCAGAGCATGTGAAAAACAGAGGTGACCAGAATGACATAGGATAGGCACTGATGGATAAGGGAGGGAGGAGTGGCAGCCAGCAAATGCCCATTCTTTGCAGCTCTAGGAATTCAGGCCCTTTTTTTCTAAGGGAAATAGATCTCACATCCAGGAATTAACTGTTATTTCTCTTGGGTATTAGAAATGGGCAGCTATGCATAGAAGCACAGGCTCGTGCAGCTACGGATTTTGCAACATTCCTCTCCAGGGGCATAACTCAGGCAGGGCATCCAGAAGAGCATGGAAAGGGATGCGTATATTTTTGAGTTAGAGAATATGAAGCGTACCCAGTAATAAATTCTGTATCCTTCTAATAAGTCATTCAGGAAATAGGGTTTATTTTTTCATTCTTGCAATTGTTTTGGGTTTGCTTAGGCTTTTTTTTTAACATGATACATTAATTTCATGGCTTAATACTTGCTTAAACCCACTGGCTTTTAATTTCACCCGAGAACTCAATGATTGAAGTCCATCAGTCTTACAGCAGCACCTGTGGTATGTGTCAGCGGTACTTACCTGTTAAGGTCACCATGTCTGCATGAATTCTGTTTGTGTTTTGAAAAAAATGTTTGTGTCTTTCCTGAAGAATAATTCCTGTCCTGGGTTGAACCATTAAATATATTTCCATCGATGATTAGCATAGTCAGCCACAGGTATCCAGCTGAGTCTGGCAGAGCAAAAAGGGTTAAATTTAGGCTGATGTTTTTAGGTATTTCCTTCTCCCACAGTAAGTTCACTCCCAAGAGAGCAAGCATGTCATTACAGACCATGCCTGCAGGAATCCTACCTGTAAAAATAGATTTTCTGTCTCAAGGGCCTTAATAAGAGTGTTACTACACAGAACTGTTTTACAATGATAGCTCTAAATAATTTATTTTTTATTTCAACAAATTACACCGTGAAAAGTAATAAACTTGTTTTTCAAGCCGTATTTTTATGCTAGCAGCACTGGACTGTTTGGTCTCTGAGATCCATTTCTGCATTTCATTGCCTGGGTTTGTTCTAAAGAAGATTTATTTTTGTTCTGTGAATAATTTTTGAAGGTTCTTGTAATATGTACAGATATAGATACATTTGAGGTCTTTTATTGATATTCCTACAAAGAATACAAATAAACTTTAACTTTAAACAGTTTGGACTTGGTAAACCTATGCTGATTTAAAACTCTGCTTTTTCTGCTCTTGCGCTGTACTTGTGCTTTGTGTAACTTTAGGGGGTGGAGGGAAACTCAGATGGTGAAACTTAATGTTCGTGACAGAGCAGCTCCCGTTTGGCACCTGGAGCTACCTGGGTAAACCAGGGGGTTCCGTGGCCGAGTGGAGCAGCAGAAATAATCCCTTTCTCATGTTTCTGTGGCTGGGTGTTTTGCTAGGGTGTCCTGCACAGGCCGCAGGGCTTGTGTCCCGGAGCTCTGCCTGACCTCTCGCGTGTTCTGAAGCTGCCCCCTTGCTGGGAAATATCTGGTGGTGTGGAGTGAGAGAGCGACAAGCTGTGGAGACACAGAGAATTGCTCTCTGCTTCTTTTAGGCATGGGATTTTTTGCGTAACACCTTCAGTGGTGAAAAGAGTGTTACCTTGTATTCATTAATGTGTTTATTCCTCTGATGCCAGACCAGGAAAAGGAATCAGCCCGTTTTTCTTGTTCAGTTCATTCTTAGTTTACAGGTGCTCATGCACCAGCCCAAAGCTGCAGTGTTTGAGGCATGGATATGCAGAGGATTTATTTACAGATTCACATTAAAAGCTGGCTTCTAAGCAATTTATATTTATCCTTCATACATGTATGAAATCTTGTATATAATGAGTGGTAAAACTTCATATTGAACTTCCTGTGTGTAAAATCTATACTCAAGGGGATGTTTTGCTAAAAGTCTCTTTCTTTTCATTTCACATGCTTATTTTTTTCCATAGCTTTGAAGCCTGCAGAATGCACACAGCAAACGTTTTGTTGTTCCTGTGTGCCTCCACCCTGGCCCTGCACTTTGTTCTCTTCCAGTCCCCTGCGTGTTCTGCCTTGTTCTTGCTTAGGCTGTAAGTTTTTCATGCCAAGGGTTGTTTTCCTGCATGTTCATACAGAACCCAAAACAGCGGCTGCCTGATGCTCCTGGGCATGAGGGCAGCACAAACAGCGTCTTCAAAGGAGGTGAATCTGCAAATTCCCACACCCGTGTCCTGTCCGCTCTCAGTGCCCACCCAGCAGAGCCACCCACTCCTCTGTGGCAGTGCCAGGGGAGGATGCAGGCACAGCTTCCCAGGTGTGAACAGGCGAGGCAGTGGCTGGTGAGAAGAGAGATAGGATGGGATGTAGACCTAGTGGGCCAAGTCATCTGCATGTCATGTGTGCTGTCATGGTTTTGGGAAGGGGAGGTGGGGGAATCGGAGGGGGATGGGCAGGGGGAAGCAGTGTTGGGGGGGAAGGAGGAGACAGACAGGGTGTACTGAGTGAAGCAGAGAGAGGAAAGTGAGGTGGAGCAGGAGCAGTGCACAAATGCTGGTTAGGCTGGCGCTAGGATAATTTGATTAAATCTGGGGGAAGTCCGGGTGTTTCTGTGACTGTCCCAAATGAATGGATACTCAAGAGTCATATCCTGATGAGGATGTTAAATTCTGCTTTACCTTGGACATGCTTCTCAGTTCCATTGTGTTAAAATCCTGTATGGGACTGTGCAAATCCTTTCCCATTTCTAGAAATTCTGGACAAAACATAGGGCTCTGGAGCCTGTCCTCATCACTCCTGCAGTTCAACCACTTCAGCTGGGAAATTCCTTGGGAGAAGCTCCCCTCTTAAGAGTCTTTCTGCCCAAAGGATGCCAGTGTAAAACGTTTAATGATTTTCTGTGTGCAAGAACGTGTGCTGCTGCTTTAAGTAAACAGCAGCTGCTGCTTAAATCCATTTGCAGGTGGAATACCAATTTGCTTATGCTGAGATACAAGTCTCATGAGAAGAGAGTCCTTGCTTTTACTGGAACCTGTCTGACATTGCTGTCCTTCACCTTTCTCCTGGTCACACAGATTAAATATCCTCAAGTCTCCAGAAGGTGTATTAAATTCCTGCATTTTGCTGCGAGGTAGATCAAATATCTTTGTTGTAGCCATGAAACCTGGCGGCCCGTCAGCTCTTCCTGCAGTGAGTATGAATACCTTGTCCTTAACTCAGCTCTATGGGAACGTGTAATCTTGCTGATTCCACTGGAAATGTGAGTTCTGCGAACCTAAACCCACTTTTCAGTACACTCACTTAGCCCAGCTCAGTAGCAGAGCAGCCTTGGCTGAAATAGAGAAATTATCAATGTCGTGCAGACCAGGGTGGCTGCTAGGAGCAGGGCTCTTGGGACAGATGTTCCTTGTGCCCTCCAGGTTCTTCCAGCTTTCACACTATAGTATGACCCTAAGGGCTCTCATGTTACTGTTGGGGAGAGAGGGATCACGAGGGACAAATACCTTGTGTTGACATCAGGAGTGAAGGATGATATATTGATGATAAAATCTAATGCAGAATGAAACATGGTCTGCACAGAGATAACATTTTTCATCCCCTTTTCTCTGCTGTCCAGGCTTCTATTTGCAGCAGGATACAGATGTTGAGAGCAGTTCCTGTTTTGCTTGGCAAGGATGAAGTCCTGCATGCAGTAGAGGAGGAAGAGCTACAGCTCAGTTGCAGGCTGCACTTATTCACCCCTCCCCTTTGTTGCTTCTCTCACTTCTTTCAGCTCACGTCCATCAGACAACATACAGGTGCCATGCTGAAACTATCAATTTAGGAATTATTGACCCTCCCTGAAACTATCAGTTTATGAATAACTGCTTTAAGAGTGGCTGTTCTACTGATGGGAGCTACACTTGCTTCCCAAATTAACTATGGTTTTATATTTTCCTGGTTTTCAGAGTCACATAAGATAAAATCTATTTTCAGAATTATGCTCCCAGTATATTTACAAGCAAATATGAGTACTAATGAACATAATCAAATGCAGAGCACCTCACAACATGTGGTGTCTTTCAGGGACAGTCCCTCCTGGGAGTGCGTGCAATGCCAGTGCTCAACTTGTTAGTCACTAGAAGGGTCACGGAGGTGGCCGTCCATGCAAAAGTGCTGGCTTTGCACTTTTAGGTGCCAACTAAATTTGTTGGAGAAGGAAACTGAGCAGAGTAAAGCTTGATGACAAAGATACCTGCCTGGGAGATAGTTGCCTTGAAACAACCCAGCCAGACTCCTGGCTAGAGGCTCAGCATCAGTGCTGCTTCTGCTGTCATACCCCTTCTTTGTGTTGGCTGAGGTACAAGGAAAGGCTCGTTTCTTCAGGAGATGTAGAAACAAGGAGATTGAACAAGACCCCATATACCAGAGCACATTGTGGATAATGGAGTAGCAAGAGCTCACGGAAGGTTAAGATGCTTCTGTGACCCCTTGGCAGGATGAGGGAGAACAACTGACTATTCCCAACCAAGAAAGTTGCAACTGCAAAAGCTGTTTCCATGCAGAGAAGTTGATTTTTGTCTCCCTGAAAAGGTCTGTGTAGAAGCAATATGGCTGGGCATTTGGGTCGGCCCCCTCTGATCTGGGACCTGGTAAACACCAGGATCACCTAAACAGGAAGGAGGGCAGAGAAATACACTGGTTGCTGTCTTCCCTCTCCTCCCTAAAGGGCAAGGCTTCCCTGAGAGAGCTGCAGGCACTGCTCCCCTGCTCTGGCAGGTGGCCTGAGCATGACACCCTGTGCACATTCAGCAGTTGACTGCTGTGCAGAACACTGTTTTGCAGAGCAAGCGTTGTCTCACTGAGGAGTTGTCCTTACTGGGGACACCAACTAGGAAAGTCCAGTAAAAAACTACTTTCTAAAGGCCTTGAAAAAGTGCTGGGTAGATTTCAGTTCTCAGCACAGTCAGATAATGTACTTTGGCCTCCAAATTAGCTGAAATACACAGGAGCATGCATCCACTTTGACCCAGGGCTTTGTACTTAAGCTCACACCTAGAACGTGTGTCCCTTTTTCCGTGCAATGGTCCATAGGATGAGTATTGCTGCTCAAAGCCTTGCTCTCCAGTAGTACCTGTGTGCATTAGTTCCTCGGCGCTTTCAAAGGACTTTGTTCAGGACTTGGGACTTCCCTGGTGGGAAGGCAATGAAAGGTAGACTGGCTTCCCTTTCTCTCTTAGTACCAGAAGCCAGTGCAAAATTTTGTTTATTATTGGATGGTTTTTAGGATCAGGAATCACTGAAGAACTTAGACCTGATCAAGAATCTCATAAATGGGATTAAGTAGAGCACCACCTTTCAGATTTTTCTCCATCACTGGGGAACTGAATGGTACTTCCCCACTAGGGCAGGATCTGTGCTCTACTGCGGCGCATTTATAAAGTCATGGCTACAGCAACTGATAAGGCTAAAGAAGCTGATAAAATACGTAACATCTCCTCTGGAGCTGACTGAAGGGCAGAGAGATTGCTACTCCCTCAGTTACTTTTTTTTTTTTTTTTTTGTCGTGGGGTTTGGGTTTCTTTCCATGAAAGAAGTATATTCCCTGTGGGCAGATTCCAGATTGTGGCTTTGGCAAAACAGGGAGCTTAAAATGGAAAGTCCATCTGCCCCAACTGCTGACTTGACAACTGTGATGCTGCAATAAGCCCTGTGCCTAAAAGGGAAAGATGGGAAGACCTGGGAGGCAGTGTGTGCGGGTCCAACTTGCAGTTCCCTCTTGCGTGCTCAGTAATGCTCAGTTCAGTCACGGCTGATGTGGTTTTATGAGACCTCTGCCCATGCGTTGGTGGTCTAACAGCTGCCAGGAAATTTTCCTGAAGAGCTAGACAGAGGGTTTTGCCACAACGACTGTCCTCTAGAGAGTTAGCATGACATCTTAACTGTTAATGCTCCCTCCCACCTGTATGCATAGCATTTCCTCTTCTGGTTAGGGACAGAATCCCAGTGGTAGCTGGAATGCCTGTGTTAGCTGCTAGCGGCACCAGAGGAGTCCGTGAAGAGCAACCATCAGTTATCTTGGAGATCAGAAATCCTGGGTAAAAAGAGCCATTTACAGTTGTAGTGCAGATAGTGGCTTTTCAAGCGCAGCTTCAAAACCACTAGAATTGTCTCACTGGCCACTAACTGCTGGGACCCTGAGTGCAGATGTCAGTCATTCCTAAAAGAGCCTGGGTGGCAGCCCTGGTAGATGTTTGTGTCATGTCACCCAGCCTCAGTGGCCAGCCCGGCTGCTGATCTCTGCTCGCTCAGGCCAAGGCAGGAATGGCTGCCATGCTTGTGGGTCAGGAGTAAGCTGCATTGGCAGGGTGGGGAGGATGTCAGCTGCCCCCTTCCCAGATGCCGTGATCTTCAGCTGTTTGCGTCTGCAGCAAGAATCTGGAGTTGGTCACAGAGATGTTGAGAGGAGGAGTAAAGGAGCTGGGGGAAGAAGGAAGAGCAGTTTGTGGCTGCCCAGAAGAGAAATGAGCTGACAGGAACATGTATGCTCTATCATTTGGAGACCTTCATGCCACCTGCACCAGCACCTACAGGCAGGACCCTCACACCGAGGGTGGCTGTTGGCCCCAGGAGGCAGCTGTTGCGTTGAAAGACAAAAGATCGGAAATTAGACTGTTCCCATACGGCCACAGAGACTTGTCCCTTTAGTAAGAAGCTTGGCTAATCCTTGGTTCAAAAATACAAATACTCAGGCATCTGATTTCAGATGGCTTTACGTATCTTCAGATCTGGTTGGCTGGTTTCAGTCTCACTGTTCTGGAGACTAAGAGTTGAACAGGTATTTCCTTGGTGATTTTGTTCTGTGCAGCTTTCCTGTATTCAGACTGTTCCCTGCAGTTTGCCCACATGCAGGACTATGCTGATACAGGCCTGTGGCATTTATGTCATGCTCACGCTCCCTCAAAAGAGGTGCCATTCCAGGCTGAGGAAATAAATGCTAACCTAGCCTCTTCCTGATCTTAAACAATAGAAGCAGCTCTTGCTCTAGATATGTTCGTTGTGCCATTTGGCATAAGGTAAAAGGGCTTTTATTGTCCCACAGTCTTCAGGGCATCAGCAAATCAGTATTTTGGGTGCTGACTCCACAAACACAAAGCAAGATGCAATTAAATAGTTGGAAAAAATTATATTGACAGTGAAGTTTTTACACTTTCCAGTACAACAGTTTCAGTTGACTTTGGTCAAAGATGGGATATGCATCATCATAAAGAGCCCATTCTGGTGATCTCATCAGAATGGCAGCCTGAAGTTTTTTTATCAGCTGATAATGGAACATGGAGGAGTCCCAACGATGCGGAACCTGCTCAATGTACAACTGGCCCCAGCCCAGTTTGTGGGAAGCTGGCTGCCTTCCCCATGGGAAAGCTCACCCCAGCATTTGGAGAAAATTTGGTGACTCAGGATTCTTGGAGTTATTTCACTGAACTGTAGTTCATCCATGTGGGGATTGGCATTTTCAGTGTCAGGACTCTGCATGTGACTTGCAAGATTTTAATTCCATTTTACTGTCTTTAATACATGTATAAGTGGCTGCCTGAGTGCATGCCACACTGGTACCAGGCTGTGTGACCATTCTTTTCTCATTTCTTCAGGTTCCTACTGCATTTTTCTGGCTTGTAAGGGCCACAGCTACTGGGTGGGCCTGTAATAGACTGAGTCGGGAATGAATTTGATAAATGAATCCTGTGCATGCATGACATGAACACACTCACTGCTACAAGTGTTTCTTTAACCACAGTTCCCTTATCAGCATGAAAAACAAGTATGTTGAGTATCTTGAGCAAATACACTTGTGCAGATGCTAGGAGAGCTACAAGCCTTATCAGCAAGCTGGTTCAGGGATAGCATTTGCAATTCAATACACTTTGAAATTCTGTCAGTAAAATGCTCGTCTTTCCAGAAAGCCTCACTCTGGTCCTCTCTGAGACCACAGCAAGATCTGTCACTGTGACAAAGTCCACGTAGGCTTCCCATACACACTGCCCTCTAATTTACGTCCTACTGAAGTACAAGGAAGATAAAAGGGAGGACAAAGCAGATGCTGACTAGCTAAATAACAAATCTCTCCTTCCCACCCATGGACTGGTCTGAAATGTTTCTCTCTTACAGAAGTGATATTTATGGAGAAAAAACAGCTAATGATTAATAGCTGTGCAGTAATGCACCAACGTTGTAAATAAATAGTTTCATATGAGGAGTGCGTGCACAGCCATAATAATAGGCTTTCCTCATATCAGCATGGAGGAGTTGGACAAACTGTGCTGAGAATGAAAGGGCATTTCAATCCTTGCTCTTACACAGAGAAAAAGAGCTCCCAGCACTGGCAGGTCTTTGTGTAGGGGAAGCCCATCTGGTAGGAACTCTGGTGAAGGATTGCTCTTGGGCTGTGAAGCAACCACCTTGTAGTGCTGTAGTTTCCAGACACTCTGAGCTTGGACTGTTTAGAAATCAATAGATATTCAAGTCGACCTCCCTTTTCTCACCTCTTTCCTCACACTTGAGTTCTACTCCCCAGCTCTTTAGTGATGTTTGAGAAGATATTCTAGGAACAAGGACAAATGGAAAAATGTGAGCAGGACGTGTTTGAAACTGTTAGAGGAAAAAGAGACATAGAGATAGATCTTCCCAGTGGCCCACCTGCTCAAAGACAAAGCTTGTTACTAGATCTCCTAGAACAACTGTGCAGGGAGCGGGTATATTAGGAAGATTATTTTCTTCCTGTTGATGAGGGAAAGTGATGTTTGTGGAAGATTTTTCTGATCCCCAAGTCCAGAATCCCAGTGCAATAAAACACCATACCCGCTGCAAGCCACGGCAGCAATCTTCAGCCTCTGCTTTTCCATAATGCCTTGTAAATGCTGGGCTACGCAGTTGCATGTTCTCTTTTTAATTAACTCTTGGACTATATTTCCTTCTCTTGCTTTGACTGACCCAGTCAAGACTGCACATCTCAGCAACCAAGATAATAATGGGAAGGATCCACATTAACAGACTAGCAATAAATCCAAATTCTTCCTCTCTCGCTTTGTAAAGCCTACGTCATCTACTGGCTCTGAGGGCTGCTCTGGAACTCGGGAAAAAAAGTCAAGAATTGAGAGGTAGAAGAGATGATAATATTTGTGTCTATTGTCTTCACACACTATGCTAGTGAAGGTTCTTCACTACGTAACCTACTTTCCTATAACAAATTTTCAACCCAACAAACAAGATCAAACATTGAGACTATGAGCAAAGAACCACATATTTCTGTGAACAAGGGGCAAAGATATCTCTGGTTCAGAAGTCAGGGGCTTTCCCCATGAGGGTTATGCAGTAGATTGAGCTACCTGAGCTTTGGACAAACACCAGACAATGTGGAAAGCTGTTACTTAAAATGGACATCAGAAGATCACTACCAGACTGGAAGGTAAGGATCTGTCTGAAAAGGAAGGTAGTAAACTGTCGTGAGCTGCAGTTACGAGATCTTGTTTAGTGTTTATTTTGTCCTCAGGATGAACAGCACGAATGTGCTAGTAAGACTGCTTAGGATGCAAATTTGGGAGCCATCTTCAAACCTGGAAGAAGGACCAGAGTATCTTGTTAAATCAACCGAATGGGCTGGGACAAAAAGAACAGGAGTTCAGGTGGGGGAGAAGGAAGGAAACTATTGAAAGTACCTACAGTAAGAATACTGTGATTGGATTTGGATGTTATAATTAATGATTCACTGTGCAGAAATGCACAATGGAATCCCACCTGGCCTATCAGCCAGCCAAACAGCAGGTGAGAGCAAGGCTGTTCTACCTGCAACCACACAAACCATACTGGAGCCATGGGAACACTATGCAATTGGCATCTCCTTTGCAGGGATGGAAATTTTGTTACCCGTATCAGGTATTTAAATTTCTCCCATGTGCTCCAAGTCAATAGAGCTTTTGAGGTAAATGAAGCTATGCTGTCACATGGGCTGGATTATCTTCTCTGTGGAAACAGGGCTAAAAGAAATTCAGCTTTTGTGCCACCTCAGGCAACATTTTGGAGGGTGCTAATTGCCCTGGGAACATCATCTGCACATTTCAGTGTGTTGTTTGAAGGGGGTCCTGTGAAGACTGGCCTTTGCAGCTCAGTCCAAAATGTGTGCTGGGCAAGCAGGACAAATCCAGTCCTGAATGAAGGATGTTTATTTGTGTCTAAGGATTTTAATAGTATGTTCCCAGCAGAGGCTTTGTGGGGCTTACCTTTACAGTAAGCTACAATGGAGTGACACCCACTTGGGAATTCACTCTGTCCTGAGGCACTCACTTTGCTAGGAACAGAAAATCAACACAAGTGAAGCTTTTGTTCGTGATTGTATGCTGTAAATCATAGAGGTAAGCCATGCACCTTCCTAAGCCACCATCTACTCTGCCAGTGCCTCTTCTGTCAAGCACAGGTCTCTGGAGCCAAAGAGCCCCCTGCAGAGCTGAAGGCAGACAAAAATAGTGCTGTAAAATCCCCTGAGCTCAGCTCTGAGTGAAGCATTAGTGGTTTTAAAGAACAAATTTATCATAGTCATCAGAGCATGCAGATTTTCAAGATGACGTAAGCAAATCCAAAGCAATACCACACAATCCCTGTAGACTCGAACACACAGCTTCAGCTGCCATGAGCAGAAATCCATTTTATGTTTAGTTCAACAGAGTATTGGAGGAGGCTGGTTTTGTAATGTTACCTCTAAGACACTAAAAGCAGTTCTGTGCACTTATACAGACTTCCTGCTTCCAGAGCAATGCCTTCCCCAGGCAGTCAGGGAAGGAGCTGTAGCTCGCTGCACTGCTCCTGTTCTACAGCAGCAGAAACGCAGCAAAAGAGGCAGCGTGACCTGCTCAAGTCAGTATTTCTCAACAATTTTATTTGTTTGGAGCTGCATTTGTGTCCTCGGACATCTCAGCTACAAGCTGAAGTCCCTCTGTCAGTCCTCGTGACCTGGCCCAAGGTTTATTTTCAGAGGTAGTGCTCTGGGTGTCTCCTTGCTCCATACAGAGTGCAGAAATCTTACAGCCTGGCCCTGCATGTGTACTTCCACCTTGGGACAGTATAGACAATATAGAGAGAAGAAAAATCCAAATGGGATAGTGGGACTGCTGCCAGTTGGGATGGAAGGCTCTGCCCACGCTGCATGTTTCCTTACAGCAGATTAGAAATCAGCACTGGTTAAATCACTGCTTTTTCCCCTCATGTATTTAAAATCTAATTCAAGTAACAGGAGAAGATGAGGAAGAGATGATGCACTGGAAACAGTGATTTTTTCACTGAGAAGATTTAAGAATTGAATTTTCAAGTAGATTGTGCTCTTAAGTGGTGTGGGCGAGGGCCCTTCATCCCTGATGCACACCCCAAAACTTAGCATAGGTAGAGAGAGGTTGGAAGGCCAAGAGCAGCTCTGGTGGAAATTGCTGCAGTTCAGAACTTGTTCTATGCCCTTTCTCCTGTGCCTGCCAACCCTGGGATCTTCCAGTTCAGTTGCTTCTGCAAATCACACCTCAAACAGACCTGGCCCCCTTCCACCTCTCCCTTATTTGCATACCCTGAAACGTGAGCTTTAACAATTACATCTTTTATATTTGCATACGTGCTTTTTTCCTGAGCTGATAGGGTCATTTTAAAGGTCAGGCAGAGTAGTGAAGTGCAGGGAATTCAAGTAGATCTCTCTACCCCACACACTTGAAGAAGGAGAAATTACTTTGGGATAGATACTGACCTGGTACATAAAAGTTTACCAGCATTGTGAAGGGCATTACATAAAATAATGCAGTGGTCCAGAAATCAGGGACACATAAAGCTGATTTTTAGCTTCCATTGTCCTGTCTTGTCCTCCCCATATTGTATTTTCAGAAGTGGCATGCAATCTCAGTCACCAGATGATACAGGCCAGAGATGGGGACCACGTAACCACACAAGTTTTTAGATGCTTATCTTTTGTTTCTTCCTTAACTCATGGATCTGCAAAACAGGACTGGAAATCTTGCAGAGAACTGAGACATCTCCTTTGATCTTGGATCTCAAGGTAGAATGTAGATCTTTAACTGTTCAGAGTAAATCTAGCTTAATTACTTTTTTGGTATATTAAAATGGTTTCAACATTACAACAAGGTTTTAGCGGGGACAGCACTGGTTTCATGCTCCTCCACCCAGCTTTTTATGCTTCAGTAGTGCCTGTTTTCAAAGATTACTGTTCATGCAATGTCAAACAAGTCACCATCACCTTTGCTGGTACATGGAAAGCAGCAACGATCTCCTGTCAGTAACAGCACTTCCAGCCCCTAAAGCCATGCTTTTTATGCACTGACCTGTATCCCATTATCTCTGCACAGACATTACTTTTGTTTACCTGCCACGTTCTTGCCCTGCAGGCCAGTTTTACAGCAATTCTCCCCAACAGTGCAGCCTTCAGGTGCAATCTCAGTGCCTGCAGTAATTATGTTTGAAGGTTAATGTTTCATGAAAATATCAAAGCATTTCTGCCCCTCAGCTTTACTTGATGACTTTGGTAAAAGCTGGAGGTTTTTGGGTTTGTTTTATTTTCTTGTTTGTTTGTTGTGGTCTAAGAGTAATCTGCTTGGCAGCTTGAAGCTTGTTTCTCTCTAGGGTTTAATCTACCTCATAGAAGTTAAGTGAAATATGAACTGTGGTTTTGGTCCTTTTTTGAAGGTGAGGGGCTCTGAATGTCTTTCTCTCCCTGAAACATCTCCTGAGTGTAAAGGAATATTAGGAGCTGTGTCGACAGGCTGTATTTGGCCAAACATTTCATCAAAGGCCAGAAACAAGATTCTAGTGATATAAGGGGAAAACAAAAATTGAAGGTTATCTTTTAGCTTTGCTTTATGATATAGAAAAGGGAAGACTGAAATAATAAGCATTGTGGCTGTAAAGAGAAGCCTTTTTCTTAGAATTTTTCCTGACATACCTCTTTGAGGTTTTTGTTTTCCCATAAAAAAATAAAATTCCTACATTATAAAAATACTCTAGATAGACAAGATTCTCCTAAACCAATAGCACTACCCTACAGGTAGGGAGATGGGCAGAAATTGAGGGAGAATGGGGTTGTATTTCATCAGAGGTGCTGCTGCCTTTGCTCAAGGCAGATTAACATGCAGAAAGCAATCTTGATTTTTAGCCCCAAACTGATGGGCAACTGATTGTATCTGCAGAGAAAAGTTAGGGTTAGGGATGCTGCCTCTCTGAATTATGAAGAAGAAGGGAGAGCTCAATGAGCAGGCACAGATTTGATTCCCCCAAACAATATTCCAGCAGCTGCTTGCCCGGCTGCTTGGTTTGGTCAGGTGCTGGGAGTCACACCCACACAGCTGGTTATGGGCTTCAGCTGGGGCAGAAGTTCAAAAGAAGACACCAAACTGCCCAGAAAAAGTACACCCAAGCTTGTGTACCTGGCTCCGTTGCGTGCCTGAATGTAGCTGTTAGAAATGAAAGAAGCATGTCTAGCAACACACAAGGGCAGAAGGCACTGTTGACAGAATGGTGTCATGTAGCTGGGCCTCGGCACAAGGGTAAGAGCTGTGGAAGCCAGGCTGCTTGGGCAAAGAAAATGGATTTTTTTGACAATGAAGTGTTATTTCAAAGCACAGCATTCCCAAGCTCCCTTGGCAGTACAGATTTGTGCTAGCAAGGGGTCAAATTTTGAGTTGCTTTGATAATAAAATGCCCACTGAATTCAAATCAAGGCAGTTCTGCCTCTTCCCTGGGGAGTTCCTGGTTGCAGAAGCGACAGGGGGATGGGGTGTATGGCTGCAGCCAGAGCACAGCTTTCTCTTTTAGATTCCCTCAGATAGCCTCATTTTGCCTGTCCTGCACAACCCACCTTTTCTCTGCCTTCCCAGACTGACATTAGTACGTGTGCTAGAGCCTGCCAAAATTGGCTACTTCCCATTCTCCTGTAAGTAAACCCCTAATAGTGCTGTACCCAGCGCATTGTACAAATTGTTACTGCATATAAAACCAGCTTTAGCTAGTTTTGTCCCCGATGAGCTGAAAAATTAAATAGCTGCTATAAAATGTTGTGAAATACTGATTTAGATTTTGTGTGGGAGAAGAAAAGCTGGGTGGTTTTTTTTTGGTTTTTTTTTTTTTCATTTTCATTAAAATGAAAATAAATATGAGCTTCTGTATGTAGGTGAGAGAGAAAGTGCACAGGGAATGCTTGAAGTGAATATGTTTGGAACCTTCTCAGACAGGAAAAAAAAACCCAAAAACAAAAGAGTTTTGCTTCCATGCAGCACATATGCAAAGTCTGAAATATATTTTAAACTAATATGTTTTTGGACTATTTAGCTGAAAATGAGACACTGCATCTAATTATAGTCTCAAAACTCATGGACAAATGCTACAGCCTCAACACTTTGAAATGTAAATAAAACCACAATAATGATATTGATAGGGGGTTAATAAAGAGGTGAATATGAGCCACGCCTTCCAAATAGATAGGAAAGGGCACCTAGGGCTGGTAGAAAGGACAGGAACAGTGATGAGAAATACAACAAAGGTTCCTAACATTTTACAGTTGTACACAGGACTTCAGTCCACCTAATCCAGAACCTGCTCCCCAGAGAGTCACAAAGTGGAGCTTTAGTGCCACCCAAAAAGCAGAATGCATCTAGCTGATTGTGATACTGAGGAGTTTGTTGGGGTGGGTGACATGATGGGATCTATCTGACCCTCACTCATCACCAAGTTATGCCTTGGAGCCCAAGAGTTGCTCATGTGTATTTGAGCGTTAATTAGGTCAGATGTGAACTGTTTAATTATTGGACAACAAACAGAGCTGGAGCTGGCTTTGAATTTCTCAAGGTCCCTGTCATTAGAACTGTGAAGTTCTTTTAGAGACCTATTCTGTTCTTGAAAACTTGGGACAAGAAAAGACTTCCTTAAAGGCATCCCCAGTTTTAAAAGTAGCTTCAAGAGTTTTGTCAGAAAGTGGGCCCTCATCAGACAAATTTTAAAAATGGTTAAAAGGCAGGCATAGGAGGTAGAATCTAAAGAGAAGATTTACATCTAAATCACTCCTAGAATGACTGCAGAGAGAGAAGAAATCACAGTGCTATGTATGTCCAGCCAGCTGGTTATTTTCAAGATGGTTAGAGAATGTTCAATTTTGCATATACCAAAGAGGATGGTGATGGCTGATGTAATCTCAGAGTGATGATTAATCCACGGGCTTTGATGGAAGGAAACACACTATTCAGACCTCTAAAAGCTCAAGCTGTAAGACAACAGTGTCCAAGCAGAGGTCTCTAGTGTCTCAGCTCAAAAATGTTAGTGGTGTGTTCCTGCATGGTACTAGGTACCCAGAGCATGGGCAGAGGAATGTTTTGGATACCTTCTCATTACCACTGGGTGGAGCTGAAGCCCTTTTCGTTCCAACTGCTCCTTTCGTAACTTCTCTTTCATAGAGAAAAATTGTGAATCAGGCTGTTTACAGATCGATTTGGAGAGCTCATTATACTGATGACCTCATTCTTCTGGAAGGGAAGTTCAGTGAACGCATTTCATGGGGGGTGGGGGTTCTCCAACAGTATGCAGTTGCTTGGACCTAAATGTCACACACAACTTTTGATGAATTTGTGACACAGCCAGACAATCATATAAAATTGTTATCTTTAAATGCCTGTAATAAACCATCCAGAAGGTTCTGACCTGAATAAATGAAGGGAAAATACAGCTGAAAGGAACTTACCAGGGTAAAGAATGTGTATGTTAAACAAAAATTTTTATTTGTTTTTCAATTTGGCTTTTCTGCTCTAAAGTATTTTGAGTGACAGCAGCAAATCCATAAAGATGGGAGGTTGGATCAGGACAGACACAAGGAAAATAGGACTTGTTTTGAAAGCAGATTCCAAGCAGATGGGCAGGGCAGCAGGAGGGCACAAGCAGTTGTCCAGATCACTTGGTGCTCATTATTTGTTCTTTGTCCCATCCTGCTTAGTTGGGCTCCAGTTCCCTGTTTTCCACCTGCAACCAGACTCCCCTTATCTCACTCTGATTTCTCTCTTCAGTGTTTTGCTAACTGCCCTGTTTTCTCACAGCTGGCTCACACCATAGCCCAGTGTCTTCAAGTCTGGC
This sequence comes from Megaceryle maxima, assembly GCA_024605025.1. Lineage (NCBI taxonomy): Eukaryota > Metazoa > Chordata > Aves > Coraciiformes > Cerylidae > Megaceryle > Megaceryle maxima. The sequence continues at coordinate 54,459 of JANHGN010019089.1, read as the reverse complement.
TATTTGGGCAATGGCAGTTTAAGAGCTTTCTTCCCCAACCTGTCCCCATTGCCCCTCTCCAAGAGGGTCGGTGATGCAAAGCACAATGTGCTCTGTACATGCCACAGATCACCACCTAGACAAAGAGCTTATAACACTAGTGAGCTGAGCTTCCTGAGATGTGACTCCTGGTGGTCAGGAGCTCCATTTAACAACCCCTGTTGGGCTAAACTATAGTGGCTGAACGTCTCTATGCCTTACACCTCTGAAAGCAACATCATCTTCAGCCAAATTCAGCAGGGACTGTACCTTCAAGCTCCAGCACTATGAAGTTCTGCTGATACAGCTGTGTCAGAAAAAGTTCTAGATGTAGATGTATCACTGTTGACCACCATGTGCTTTTGTTACCTGGATTTGTGTTGCTTAGGCCATGAAATGACATTCACAATGCAAACAGCGGTGACCATGGAAAATCTTATTCTCCTCTTGGGGCTTGTAACTGTTTTTCTTCTGAAGGCTGCAGCCTGCTTTATATATGGGCAGAAGAGATTGTGCCCTAGCCCACTGCAGGCAAGGTCCATGTAGTGATTTAAAGTCCTGAAGAAGGCAGTTCATGCTAAATCATCCAGCTTTGTCCAAAGCATAAGAGAATGCTCACAGGATTTCTTTTGTGATCTCAGAGGCAGGGTGGTAACTCTGAGCTGGCAGATGCTGATGGACAACTGTGAAGCAGAACATCTTCTGTCAACTCAGCCAGAAGGGCTAGATGAGGATGTCTACCATTTGCCTTGGGAGAAGGGACAGCTAATTTGGCAGAACAGCTCTTCCTGTTGGCCACATTGCTAATAGGAAGGCCTGCTGACACAGCTCTGTGGGTGCAGGTACAGTTGTGAAGCTACCATGTCATGGAAATATCCCTTGCTTTCACTTTTGAAGTAATTCTGAACATTTTCAATATGCCTGAAGTATTCCTGTTATTCAATAGTTCCATCACACATGCCACTACCAGTCTCACCTCCTCTCTGCTCTTCTCATTTCTTCTCCTCTTTGTAAACCCGTGGCAGAATCATGCACCCCAACCACTGAAGGCTTCTGGCTCCACCTGGCACCACTACAGAATACACTAAGCAAGTCAGACATCCCTGATTTTGGTCCATATTGGCCCTGTACTTTTTGTGCTCTACCCTCATGATGTAATTAAGAGTAGACCAGCATAATATATCATTAGACCATGACATAAACTGCATGTGTAATACAGCTTATTGCTTGGAACTGGTAGAGGGATCTTCTGATACCATAAACATACTCAGATATGAGGGTGGTGATGTGATTGTAATCTTTGCATCTATTCCTTGTCCCATGTGATGATGAAAAGGGATAATTATTAGACTTGTTAATAATTTAGGAAGCTAAGCAACAGCACCTGGAAATTAGGTGTCAATTTTGCAAGATTTCCACAGAATGAATAAGGACAAAAAATAGGTCAGGCAAAGTTACACTTTTGTCATTTTAGAGAGGGGAAGGAAGTATTTTTAGCAAGAAGAAAACGCTTTCTCTGCCAGCTATGCAATGCAAGTAGGTACCTGTAACAGATGAAGTTTATTACACATGACTGCTCTAGGCCTGACCGATCACTGACACTTTCCACAAACGCTCTGCAGGAGCATGACTTCATCGGCGAGTACCTGTACTGGCAGTCTATCTGTGGTGGTTTGAAGGGTCATCTTTGTTTTCTCCTTTTGTCTCAGAAGTGTTGTCATTCCACAGGGCTGTTTTCTGGCATGGGTTTCTTTAGTTTCTGATAGCAATTACTTTTCAGTATATAGTGGTACAATATGGATATAGCAGCCAATTAATTGCTTTGCCTTATGTGTCGCGGGTTTTTTGTCATTGTCTTTTTGGTTTTGTTTTTTTTCCTGAGTAGCTCAAGGACCTTTTCAACTGTTCCTTTTGAGTTTTGTGGGTAGTGGGGCTGTTGTGGTCTGAAAAATAAGCTGTGAAACCATGCATTACCAAACCACTTATTACTAAAATAGAAGCCGCCTGCCTTCCTCACTCTGCATTCATCTCTGCAACAAAAGCATCATGTCCATCTCTGGAAAAGTAGGTGGGAGCACCTTGAAGGACACAGTAGACTCATCTTCTGATCAATTGGATTAGTTTTTATGGACATCAGGTGCTGACAAGTAACTTTTTTTTTTTTTTTTTTAATCCCAAAGCATCTCAACAATGTGAAGTTTGTATGTATTTAAGTGAACGCAGGGTGAATATTTAGCCATCAAAGGCTGGTGTTGGGAGTGGTACTAGTGTTTTCCCTCCATCCCATCACCTAAAGCAGTGCAATCCATAACTGCCTCAGGAGTTAATTTCCCAGGCTCTGATAAGCTTGAATCATTTCATATTTCACATTTGAGTTTATCATACTGCTTTGTGCTCCAGAAAGATATAACAGTATTGAGTCATATTTCTAAAAAAAGCATCTTTTCCTGTAGCTTTTAGATTTTACTATGGGGAAGTATAAGCCATTAGAAGCTCCTGTGTTTCAGTGCTGATACGTGCTTTTACAACCTCAGTTCTTCTGAACAGTAAAAAGTGTCCTTCTACATGCTAGGAACCTCAGTTTAACGTAAATGCTGGTGGTCAGGAATCCTGCTGGATGTTTTCTGACACCTGTGTCTTTGTTTACATTGACAGAGATCTCAGGGTTGGTTTTATTTTTCAAACCATACTGTTATTTCAGTTCTATTGTATGCAATTTATGATTCTGAGATGGCTTTTTTAAAGTTTCTAGAAAGTGAGTTGTGAGTGTAACTTTTATAGCTTCTCTGGCAAGAAGGATGTACCAGAATGTACCAGTCTTTATCTAGACATATCAGTATTCTTCACTGTCCCCATGAAGGAACACTCAGTGCTGGCTGATTTTATTGTAGTGGAACTCTGAATATTTTCTATATGTTTTATTATAGAAACCAAACAGTTAATTCAACCAGTCAGTATCAGTGTTGTCTCAATAAAGTCTCATTTTAGCAGCGTTTGGCCAACCTCACTCCTTAGGTTAACTTTCAGTTCCAACAGGGTTTACATAACACAGAAATATACTGGTACCTGTAATAATGTAGCATATTACATTCTGAATGCATTATAGACTCTTAAGCATTTAATCAAATTCCTTAGGATTATCTTCTGCATCCTCTTCTGCAGGCAGGTTTGTGGACCAATTTCATCTTTTTTTATCTGGGGAGTGCTTTTCAAAACACGTGCACATATGGGACAAATCCCGTGGAGGTACATCTGCTCTTAGGAGCACAGCTTTGCCACATGCTCCCACTTGAAAGAGTATTAGGGCTTCTTTTGTTTTAAAGTAGACCTCCCTCCAGTAATATTTTTATACCCTCGATGGAATGACTCTGCATTCCATTACAGTAGCTGTTTTCAGTTCATTCCTGTTCATTTATTTATTTACATGGTTATAAAGCTTTTTTTTTTTTTTTTTTTTTTAACTCTTCTACTTTGTAATCATTTTAGGATACCCAAGAAAAAATGCTATCTACCATAAATAGTATAGACTGCATGCTCATGCATTTGTTTTGGTCTTAAATTCCTTTCTAATTTGTAGTGAGTGCAATGCATTACTGCAAATTGCTTACTTTTGGCAGACATGACACTGAACCCCTTGTGCTGATCCTTTTCCATGTATTATGATGATTTTTTTCTTTTTGCTTCCATTGCAGATAAAACTCTGTCTATTTAGCTACTGTTACATTCTGCCTTCCTACACTGGGATGTGTTTTTACTCAGAGTTCTCTTCTGTATGGAACTGCTGCAACCACCAAAAGTGCTCTGCACGTAGCCATGTCCAGCTTCCAGTTGCAGTAACAGGTTTGTCCCTATGTCTGTATGTGGCAGGATCTGAGTCAACAGGAAATGTGGCATTGTACAGGGTATTTTAAACATCCCTGGCAACATTAACCCTTTTTATTAAGAAAGGTGGAAAAAGTGAGTAGTTGTCAGATATGAATGTATAGGGAACAGAAATGTCTGCTTTTAGAATTGCACAGTAGCTTCCATAAAAGAGAAAATTGGACTGAGGTATTATCCATCCTGAAGTCTCATTACTTCTACATAACCTATCTTATCAAATTCCTCTTTCATCTCTCCTGTGATGTTTTTCTGATGTCAGACTTCTCTCTGTCACATAACGGGAATGCAGCCAACAGTCTAGCCCTCTTCTGTTGAGGAGGTGACTGCTGGCATTACCTCAGGTTGGATAAACAAGCACGCTCTGGTCATGTGTTTTAATATGTAAAAAATCCAGCAAATAATTAAGACAAATTGTTAATTTTGCTTCACATTAGTGAATTGATAATTCCTCTATACAAACACAGACCTTTGTGGGTTATACAACTTTTATCTGAAATTATTTTCATCTCCTGTAAGTGACAAATCCAGATTAGAATGCACAGCAAATACAGAAGTAGCCAAGCAAATATCCTTTTTTGTGAATCAAAAATCAAGATTGTTCCTTGAGCATCAGCACATCTTCTAAGGCTATTTGTAATTGCAATTGCATTGCAGAGTTAGAAAGGGGCTAATACAATACAGCCGAGTTAAAGCCTTTATATTACTGTACAGCTTTAAGATCATCTGAAGGCCTAATCTTGCTGTGTTATTATTCTGTATTTCCTTCTTCATTGCTTTGCTTCATCTCACTTTTGTTTAAAACATTTATAGTTCATTAAAATATATATATATATGCAATTAAGAAATCCTTGTACTTCTAAGAGTTGGAGGTTCTCCATTGTCAGAAGCCATCAGATCCACCACCTGTCATGATTTTGAGCCAAGCAGTCATGGACAATACTTCAGGAAATACCACTTCTGGATCTAATTTAGAGATGATTTGGCATTCTTCTGTTTTTATAGATTCCAAGTATTTGATTCTGTACTATGAGAGGCTTTTATTTTTATTTAAAAATACCAGAGAAATTAGAGGAACTTTCTGTTCCTGTTATTCCTGATTACAAGTGATAATTGAAATCTGGGTTAACCCAAACTGGAAAACTTAACACAGGGCTAACTCACACAGTATAAAATCCACCCTGTACCCTTCCCTCTAAGTTAAACATGGTGTAGTCCCAAGTGTGTGAATTCTTCAAAAACTGAATGGATCCTGGGAAATCTTTGAGTCAATTATCTCTGAAACATGAGCTAGATGAAGCACAGTAACCTATATGAGGTCTTAGAATTTGGAAGATAAAACAAGTATAAAATTCTTTCCAAACTGGAACTGTTAGCTGTGTTAGCACTCACAGTAGGCATGGGCACTAGACTTCCATTGTGAGCTACTTGGTAAAACTGCAAGGAATCACAGAATGATAGAATCATTTTGGTTGGCAGAGACATTTAAGATCGAGTCCACCCTACCACTCCCAGGTCACCACTAAACCATGTCCCCCAGCACCTCATCTACACAGGTTCTAAACCTCTCCAGGGACGGGAACTCCAACACTTCTTTGGGAGGCCTGTTCCAAGGCTTGATAACGCTCGGGGGAAGAAATTTTTCCTAATGTCCAACCTAAACCTCCCCTGGCACAACTTGAGGCCATTTCCTCTTGTCCTATCAAAGAGTATGGGTCATTCCTGTTGCATCACTTGATACTATTCATATTCCTCTTTCCTGATACCATTTTGTGGGTATCTTGGAAAAAAATTTATAGCTTCACAAAACAAAAGCTGCAAAAGTTATCAAAGACATACGCTGCCTCTTTCTTTTTGGGAACACTAAAATAAGAAGCCAGGTATTTTTACAGGGCTTTTTTTCAGTCTTAATGGACACATCCTGACCCTGTTGAAGTCATGTAGCTGGATTTACACTCTGCCAAGCACAGGTCTGGGCCTGCATTTAAGCCCAGACTTGCCTCTGAAGCTTGGTGTTTACACATTAGCCTGGGCTCAGGAATAAAGCTTTGTCTGATCTCTTACCCACTAGCACAGCGTTTTAGCACAGGCCTGGGCTGTCATTCCTTTGCCAGCCATAAGTACAGTCACAGTCACACTGCTGTCCAGACCAGAGCAGACACCCCAGCCGTGATTCTTTGTCAGCATGTGTAGCTGTTTTCCAGTTCCACTCCAGCCAGGCAGGCAGCTAGCCCCATGCAAAGCTGACATGTGAGAAGGAAAGCTCAGCAGGGGTAATCCTGTCCAGTGACCCTCTAGTATTACAGGACAAAGCCAAGCAGTTCTAAAGCCTGGAGTTCTGACCACCAGTTCTAAGAGCCTTGTAAAGGGTACAGCTGTGTAGACAGCTGGGCATTACCCTCATTTCTCTTCTGACACAGGAAAGGGCAGGCAGTGAAAAGGGCATGGCTGGAGCGCTGCTGCATTCTGCTGATCCCCTGGGGCCACTGAAGCTAAAACAATTTTAATTTGCTCCTTGGGTCCCATCTGCTGTCTGAAACACAAGGAATCAAGTAATCGCCGAGAGGCCTGTTCTCTGTGGGGATAGACCGGGTAGCGTGGCAGGGTCTGGGTGACGAGCCTGGGGTGTCTAGATGAGCACAGTGAGCTGCCACTGGACTTTCCTGTGCTCTGATTTTCATCAGCAGCGAGACACTGCGATGCCAAAGGGTTCTGAGGCAGAAAATTCTTCCTCAATGCCCAGCCAGCTCCTCTGAGTAGAAGAGAGGAGCAGGAGACTGAAGGGACAGCGTGATGGGCTGCCCACTGAAAGGCAGTCACCAGGTCAGTTTTGACACCTACCCACTCTAATGGACTCTAACTAAAAAGCTCCAAAAAAAATCAACTTTTAGGATTCTGGAAAATTAATTGGGTCAGCACAATGATGAATGATTTGTGAGACAGTTTTGTTGTTCGGAGTCCAAGTACTGTCTGCATTTCTTTTCTGGCAAACGTTATAGGTTTTCATGGATAATTCTTCAGCCTTTATTTGAGTGTTTCAATTATGTCTGCCTCCCTTATTTGTACCATGGAATCCCTAGTTGGAAATAAAGCTGATAAAAAATAACATGCTGGTGATGGCTTACAGAATGAACTGCAAATGGTGATGTGTATGTCCACATATGTCTTCCAGAAATCCCACAATATGTACCATGCAACTGACATCAATATGAATGTACTTAGAACGTATTGAGAGGAAGATGCAACGTCTAACATTAGTTTTTGTCTAGACCTAGAAGTATCGCAATAAAAAAATAGGTAACTGAAGTATTAAATTTAGTACAGTCCAAAGGCTATAATACTTGCACTACTACATTTAGTATGTAGTTAAGCATAAAAATCACACCTATTGTAATAATTTCCTACATCCCTTCAAATACTTTTAACACACTTTGGGATAAGAAGGCTTCAGGAAAGTGATGCACAAGTCAGAGTTTACAGAGCCGCTGATGTGCCAAGTACATCAAATGCTGTAAGGTATGTACTTCTGACAGTGTTTCGGTTCTTATTGAAACCTTCCAGAGAGAAATGAAGGGTCCTGCTGACGAAAATAACATCATAGCAAGCTGCTTCTTTGTGAAAATTCTTGTATTAGCTGGCTTTATCTTTTGATCAGAAGGTATTTGTGTACATGCAGAATTAGGGTGTTGATTTCCAGAGTTACACTCACAAAGGTCCTGTTAATAATTTTTTTTTTTTTTTAACTGTTACTTCCAAAAGAATTAATGGGAAAGAAGATTCCTTCTAGCTAAGATGCTACAGATTTTGGCTTCCTAAAAATTATCTAGTTTTCTACGCCCTGCTGCAGTACGTAGTATGTTGAACTACAGTGGAGGAACTGATTTCAAATAGTCATCTGCTCTGAAGTGCAAGATCTGTTTCTTGGTCAGAGACACTTTATGTCCTGATCTCTACTGATACTGTTCCTGATGCACAAACTAGCAGAAGAATTGCAGAGAATTATTTCATCTGTTCTTTGAGAGGAGTTTTAATTTTTTTACTGATGAAAAGTTACTGATGATGCCTGAGGGTCCTGTATAGAACTCTGTGGGCATTACCTAAAACCGTTTGCCTCTCTTGCCTAGTGTGTGTGTGGAGCCAGCAAAACTGCTGTGCTTGTGACTGAGGTGAAGAGCAGAGAGGTTTCAGGGATCACTGGCCTCTTCAGCTCTGAACAGACTCACCTCTGTGTGTCAGGACTACTCTGCTTCCATAATCATCTGTCATTTTTAACTGTGTGTGATGCTTTTTCCTGTCAGACTGATTTAATCAGGGATTTTGTTTTCCATTTGTTGTATGCAATGCTACCCCTGGGTACGGTCTGCAGTAAGATGTGCATTTTCAGAAGGTTCTGTATTTTTGCCTGTTTCCCATACAGTTGTATAGAAATGCATAGTCATTTGAAAATGCACATGCATTGAGACAATTCTAAGTGGTATAGATAAAATCCACACGCTTAGTGTATTTGTTGATTTTTCTGTTTGGTGAGAGTTACGAGAAGACTTCTGTTGCACTTAGTAGGCTTTTTACTTCATCTCTTCAGCATTATATTAAAGCCTGTGGGTCACAACTCTTGACCTGAGTAAAAAAGGCGTTAGCTGTGTGTCACAGTTACAAATCTCACTGATATGCTTGTATTCTGGGAATAAAAGGCCCTACGCAACTGTGTTGAAAACAGCGCAGGGTTTTTTCCAATGGCCTTCACCTGCAAAATTGTCATTCTTGTGACCTCTGAGATCTGGTCATTATTTACTGAGTTGAAATCAAGGTTTTCTTATGTGTTCTTAAAGGTTTTTAATAATATAGCATTGTGATGCTCCATTTTGTTCCTCCTATTCCATGGTATTACAACAGAGGTTCTGTAGAACAAAACGCCCAGGGAGGGGAAGCCATGACCTGCAAGATGACAATCAATAGCATCTGACAGTCATCTGAGGCCCCAAATCCCCTTTGTGACTTGCTGTCAGTGACAAGGCTGCAACCTCAGATTTCCTACACAGAAACTCTTGAGTTTAGATGTTTCTCGGCTCATTTAATCAATCACCAAATGACACTACCAAGCTGCTGTTGTGTGGGTAAAGCAAAAGGGGTTTATTTATAGTCCAGGAAGGTTGGGGTTTTTTTCCTAGTGTAAAGATTATAGCTTTTCTTCACAGTGAATCACTGACTGGTTTTGAGAAATTAGTTTTAAAATGCCTGTTGACATTCCAAGGAGCCTGATCTTCATGCTACACCAATGCTGAGCTTCTACTTAACATAAAATTCAGTGTAAATACATTGTGACTTCTGAAGTATAGTAAATCTGCTATCTAGATAAATGATTATATTGTTTTTCCTATTGGTGTCATTTGGTGAGTTCACTGAGCCAGATGACACAGAAGGGCAGCTCGGTATTTCCCAAGTGAGGAACCTGATGTAACACGCTGTTAGCAAGCGAAATGGCATCAAGGCAAGTAAGTATTAGGCAACAAGACGTGACAGTGTATGTAATGCCAGGATGTCCCTGCGCAGTGCGAGTGAGTTGCTAGGCAGTGAGCTGACAGCCAGCTTCGCAAGCACCTGACAAATGGGATGTTTTTTTGATGTGCTTTCTTAGGATGAAAAAAAAAGTTTCAGTGTAAATGGACAGGAGCAGAGCTTTTTCAGAACGTTAAGTCTCCTGAATCACATTCATGGTCAGTGATTTTTTTTTTTTCCTAACTTCCCTTGCTGTTCAGCAGGTTCCAGGGTTGATTTTGCTTTTGACTAAACAGAACAGACAAGGGAGCAAAAGCAGTAATTAAAAATCCTATGGAAAATGCCTTGACATTGTAAATGGAGAGGAAAAGTGATTCCAAGATGTCTCCAATTTTAAGATTCCCCCCAAAATCTTCCTTTGGAAATTCAGGATACTTGGAAGCTCTGCAGAAGTTGCAAAGAATGGGAAGGAAAATAGCAATACTGTTTAGCATGATTCTTTTGCACCTTTTTAATTGCCAGACATAATCTGGACAGCAAACATTGCTGCTCAGCAAAGCATTACTTCCACGTCTATAGTTTCTCCCCTCTTTGCATCAGTGTGTGTGGGAGGGGGGATTAGTGCATAGCCATATGGGAGGGAGCTGAAGGCAGAACAGTTTCTTAGTGAGCCCTACTGCTGGAGTGGTGGAGACAGTGAAGCGAGCAGGAAATGATGGAGGAGGGGAGAGGACTGCAGTAACACTTCATGGAAGGGATGAAGAATTCCCCCAAGGACAAGAAGGCTGTGACCCTTCCCCATGCCTCGCAGACCCCAGCTGGAGAGGCACTTTAAGTCATTTATCAATGCAACTCCAGCATGTGGTTTTCCTACTTCAAGGGATTTTCCACTGGACAAGAAGGAGAAGCATGCACATTACTTAATGGGAAACTGAAATGATGCTCGGTTTTGTTCGATATTTCTTCTGTAAATCAGCAGGCTGGATCATAGCTTTATGTTCATAATATGTTAAAATGAAGGATCAGCTACTTTTAAAGACATCGTTCCTCCTCCCTGGGCACCAAGAGCCTGGAAACTCCAAAAATGAAAGGTAGTGGGGAGCTAAGTGGTAGGGGAAGAGGTGGGTTATGTGGAAGCAAACCAAGACTTTACACTGTCCTTGTTTCCTTTTTCAAGATTAAATCCTCTTCTACAATATTTCTGAGGCAGCTGCAGATTTAATGACCTAGTACTGAACCAGTGACCCATCAGTACTTCTCAGTTTAAGCAGGCTGTCCTTACATCAGCATTCATCTTTCTGCCCCAAACTTCCACAGTATGTAAAAATCTTGACACCCAAACCAGCCCCCGCTTTTCCTCTACAGAAGGAAATCTCAGTGACAGAATTCTTTGAATCATCTCAGATCAACAAGAGAGCGATGTACCACCAAAGTCTGGCATATCCTCTGGGATCTGTGGGAGTCAAGGACAATCTTCCCTAGGCAGGCAGCTTTTCCAGCCAGCTCCCTAGCTGCATGGTCTTTCTCTGAGACACTACATGGGAACTATGCAGAAGAGATAATACAGTCCTCTGCTGATTAATTTTTCCTGGCATATTTCCATGGGCCTGAAGAGCAGAAAACATATGAAGAAGTAGGAGGCAAGATCTACCCCTGTATATTTTCCTGAAAAGCTAGCTCTATTCCACACAGCTCCCTTTTTATTAGAAAAAATATAAAGAGAAGTCGGGGGGAGTTATTTTGGTTTTGGGTTTTGTTTGCTTTGGTTTGTTTTGTTTGTTTGGTCAGTTTTGGTTTTCTGTTTGTTTGTTTTGTTTTGGTGGTGGTGGTTTTGGTTTTGTTTTTTTTTCTTCCCCCTAAGGATGTTTCCTGAGCTATTAAGCATATTCTGTTATTGTTTTGCAAGTGCTGCCTGCTTTATCGCACGCTGGCATTTTTATTCCCTTTATTCTTAGAGGTCAGTGGACCAGCTAGTAAGTCTAATTGCCCTCATACTGTTCTGCTGCTTTTGACAGATAAGAGCTGTAAACAGGGTAGTGTCTCATCAGTATACTTCAAACCTCCTCCCCTATAAGCATCCATCCAACCTGCTGCCTTTTCTCATGGTTCATTGTGCAGCAATTGGTTTAAATACCTGTCTCCACTTACTTAACAGAAAGAAAGCAAAAGAAGAAATGGATTAAATTGAAATGGAAAAGTCTTGAAAGATGTTTTCTACCTGTATGAATCCAAACCATAAGCACTTAACTGAAATGGGATTAGAGGATACGAGGCAGAAGCAGAAGACCTTCTTCTTACGTTCTTTTCTTAATTTTTTTTTGTTTGTTTTTTCCAAATACACGGTGACATAAATTTCACCTATGCATGTGCTTGTTCTCTCTACCTCAAAACAAAATTAGTACAGTCTTTTTAATAATATATTAAAAATAACTGGTAATAAAACCCCAAAGAATAGAACCAAGTTCTGTTAGTCTTGAGGAACTTCTCTGCTTCTAGCAGTAGCCTATATTAAATGCAAGAGCAGAAGGCATGATGTACCTGAACTTTATGCAAAATAGAAAAAGGGGAGAAATGTCTCCAGTCAGGGATCAGTTTATGCTGTGAAGCATCACTGACACTAATGCTTGCAGTTGTTCTCCCTGTCAGCACGTTGCTATTATACATATACATGTCTAATCCTTAAAAAACATCTAAGCTATTTGTTTCATTTGATGAACTATTTGTTCTCTAGCACGAAGTTCCAGAGCCAAAGTAATACACTGCATTAATATGCATCTAAAGAGAGTTAATGCAACCTCTATTGCCTCTTCATTTGACAAGGTGTTTTCTCTTTCTATGACAGGGTGTAAGATGTGTTTCATTTTCTTCCCAGCAAGCCTCTCTGCCGTGTTAAGATGTAGAGAAGTTTGCTAAGGACTCACACTGCCTGGCCCCTCTCATCCCAAAGAGGTAGGAGAAGTCGTCTTCGCCCAGCTGCTGGTCTTGGCCTTAGTCAAGCTGGGCAGTTGCCACAGAAGCAGAGGTTGTGCTGGGAGCTGTGCTCCCGTGCTTAGCTGCAGAGAGCAGAGCAAAGCTGGAGCCGGGAGAACGCAGCCCTGACTGAGGGAATTGCAATGGTGGGCCAGGCTGGGGAGTAAATTCTGCGTGAAGGCCTTGGTGCCCCCTCTGCCCTCAGCAAGCCCTATGTGCTCTCACAGGAGATCTGTAATACTATGTGCTTGAAAACATGGCATGCTTTTTCATCATTGGAGTAGAAACTGTCACTGTCTATAAATTTATGTACCTATGAGTGAATCTGCCTGCTGTTTTCAGTGGGTGATGATGATAATGCAGATAAGGAATATGTCTCTCATTCTCATCTGTAGATCAAAGCACTTAAACACACTGGCTTTAATTTCTCTTGTTTTACAGTCTTCTCTTGTGGTTCTTTTAGGTTCTTCTTCCTAATACTTTTTTTTTTTTTTTTTTTTTAAGCCAGAAGCCAAAATTCAAAATAGTATGTAAGCTAAGGATCTATTGCTGAAAATACTATCATATTTCCTGTGTTTTCCATGTTTTGTTTAGTTATATAGTTCTAGTATCCCATTCCACTTTTATTGGAATATGCCTATAATTGCGCGAATTGATTTATTTTAAGTGCATCTTCTAGAATCTGCTCCTGACACCAACTCTGCATTTCACCGTATTTCTCTTTATCTCCACAAACCCCACCTGAGCTGCTGTTGATTTAGAGAGAGGTTCTCAAATTCAGTTGGTTTGGATAGTGTGCAGAAGTCATGATTGTCCTGTTGTGAGCAACTGTCATAATTTCCGTGCAGGTGAAGGCATCTCCCTTTCCCTTGCTTTTTTTCCCCTGTTGTTATACAAACACGCTCATCAAAGCAATATCCTTGTCTTGACTCTTGTGCTGTTTTCTGGTACCTTTTTTTGTCCTTGACCTGCATAGAGAGTCACAAACTTCATCTCTTCACCCAGCAATTTCTAGCCCCACCAGCTAATTGGTATCCAAATGCTATCCAGGTTTCACAAATTACCATACGTGTATACATCTGTTTGGGAATTCCAAGTAAAACGGGCATTTCTTCCTGAAAGGGGGATTTGAACCTTATCTTGTAAATAATCAGACTGAGAGAATGGGGACTGTTACATTATAAACAACGCTGTAATTAATAGTGACTCTTAAATGCCAACTATTTAAAAACCAAAAGATGTGACACGGGCAAAATATGCCATGAGGAGAGCATCAAACTTTCTGTGCATTGCCTTTCTGAAGCGAATTACATCGTGTTGAAAGTGTGACTCCTTATCTGAGGTTATTCAGTGATCTAAGCTCAGTATTCTATGAGAACCTCAGTCCTGGAAGCAAAATGTATCGCACTTATCAGACATAAAGGAGCTTTCTGCTATATAGGTACATTTTATCTATGTGGGAGACAGAGGCAGTCTGGGTGAGACCTTAGAAAGGATCCCTGAATTAAAGACCATTGGGAAATTCTCTAATTTCTGACTCAAGTTCAATATGTACCTCTTCTATTTTATCTTCTCTAGTGAAAACTAAAAGCATCTGTAGATATATCTAAAACACAAAGTATAGCAAAACAACATAGCTTATTTACACTTTTCCTCCAAGGAGAGAACAAGACAATAAACCTGCCCAATTTTAGTTGCTGTTCATAATGTGCTAAGAAGTGTTCAGATAGGGTGTTGGCAAAAGCAATGTCATAATCTGTAGTACAGAATAAAATATTCAGTTCTACATTATGTTAGAATAATCTGTGGCAAAGTATTTTCTCATGCAACTCTAAAAAGATAATTTCTAATCGATGTCTTTTTTCAAGGTGTAATACTCCTCTGAGTCCTGGGTATATGTTTTTTCTGGTATTATATGGCATATAGGAGTAGATGGAGAGGACACTGCAACATGACAAGCTTTTACATTTTAGCACTATTGCACATTTACGTCTAATGTTTTTACTTCTTTAGAATTTACCACTACATAGTTATAGAAAGCATTAACCACAAACTTAATCTAACAGTCAGAAGTTTTCTTATAAAATAGCATCATGGATTGGGTTCCTTGTCCTCATGATACTTGACTCCTCTTTTGAAATTAAAACAAATCTCTGGAAACAGAGATTTCATCCTCCCACATATTTAGTGTGCATCTGGTTTAGATCTGTAAGACTCAGATTTCAGTCTTTGAATGACAACTTCCCAAACATATCAGTGGGAAAGGATGATATGCAAAGGAAAATTAGCTTATAGATCTCAGTTTGGCCACAGAATCCGTCAGACTGCAGTAAATGTTTAGGTGAGCACTGGTTAAAATACACCCATTGTATTTTTGGAATTTGCTTGCTGAGTGTACTTTGAAGTCTTTCCAGAGTATACAGGAAAAATCTCTTCAAAATTTTAGTTCAGCAGCCATCTCCAGCTGAGACACATTTATAAACACTAGCCCTTGCAGTCCAAGTGCTCCATGTAAGAAGATTTTTCTCAAGACACAGGCCCTGCCTCCATACAGACTGACTTCTTATTTACTTAAAAAAATATGTATTTATTGGTTGGTTTGGGGTGGGGTTTTTTTACATTTAACAGAAACTATTCTGATGAAAGATAAAGTGATTTTTCAGCATGGATATTATACAGCTGTCAAAATTTCATGATTTCTGTTTAAAATGAAATTCTGAAAAGTCTTCACACTCCCCATAATAGTTATATTGATATGAAAACTGATTCACATAGAGAATTTGGGTCCAGAAATCTGGATTAATTTCATACATGCATTTCTCATTTCTAGTAAAGAATATTGAAACCTTATGTATATGTTTTTCTAAATGTTGTTTTAATGTAAATGTTCTTGATTAGTGTTTGCTATGTGCTAACATTCAGCTTTTTGGAGATGTTCTGTCCCTCTAACTAAATCATCCTAATAGTGCTTGAGATACACAGGAAAAAATGCAGTACCTGGAGAACATGTAGTACCTGAGACACTATTTTTTTTGTTCACTTGAAAATGAGTAACTAAACCTATATTGTAACTTGGCCACCTAATTTCCATTTAAGCAGGTATGGAGCATACCATCAGAGTTCTTATTCCATCTAATTCCACCTCCTGACAAGCCACTTTATATGTGGTAGCGTGATACCAGAAAGATTACCAGCAGATAAGACTCACAGAGCAAGACATACAGACTACAACAGATGTTTGCTTGCTGCTCTGCTTATCCCAAAAGTATGCCCAAGGCATTTCTATAAATGAGTCTGGAAATACTGGCTATAAAACAATGTATTTTATCTATTTTAGTAATTTAAGCAATGATATTTACTAAATCTGAAGCTGAACCATCTGACTATTCACAACCTTTGCAGCAAAGCTCTTCAGCAATGGATGGGGAGGCCTTCAATAGCTGCACCTATTTATACTAGTAGATATTATATGCTTAGATTTTTAGACATCATAGATTTGCTTTGTTATGCATTATTTCTGAAAATACTTCACAGTGTTTTAAAAGCGGTGCAAAAAAAAAAAATCTGTTTTCCCATCTTTGCAAGCAGTAGGAATTGCAATTGCAGGGATAGCAGAAGCAGAGTAAATCAACCAAAAGAGCAAAGACTAAAAAACATAGGTACCAAGTCCAATTACTTCATATGAAGCTCAAGGTAATGATGAGTTGAAATCCGTAACTTCTTCTATATAGGAGGAAGAAGCAGTCTAAAAGAAAACAACAAAAAAAAAAGGTTTTGAGGAAACTCCTAGAGAAGGGATGAGGCAATTGTTTAGTATGTTTTATGACAGTATTATCATTGTGTTGTACCTCTACCATAACAAGTAACACAATGCTTGGTAGATCTCTAACACCTTTCAAGGATTTCAAGGTTCCAAACCAGCACTAAGAGATGGATTGTGACTGACCATTCTGTGACTACAGTGGATGATGGATGCAGAGCAAACTGCTTGTCTAATTAATGTGACCCACATGAGGACCTGCCAGGCTGCAGTCTTGCCCCAAAGGCAGGAGCACAGGATCTGTGAAATTGCTCTTCTGGGGTTCTCCTCATAAAGAAAAGAGAGCAAACTATGGCTCTGTCCTTCCCTGTCTCCACATCTGGACTTGGGGAGGTCAGTACACAGAATATCTCAAAGGAGTAGAACTGGTTAGGCTTCCCACGGCACAACTAAAGAATTCTAGGAAGCTTCCTTCCTTCTTTTTAAGGCAGAATGCCCATATAATGTTACCTCTTAATGACAATATGATTGATTATCTGAATGGTGTTAAATTAATCTGCTCCAAATTTATTATGTTCTATAATGAAACTACATTGAACTAGAGGGTGCAGTGTTCTCTGCTGTATGATCAAATGTAAAGATTCCTGGAAACTTAGGCTGATCATCTCTCTAATAACATTTCATATCACAGAAACAAAGAAGAGCCAAGAAGGGTATGGTTCTGGGATTTTATCTTTTTCCCAGTTGTTAAACATTTTACTCAAAAATTGAAAAAGACTTTTTCTTCTCCAAATAGCTGTTTAATCACTGCTTGAGGTTAAAAAAGTGTGTTGGAGCAGATGGCAAGAACATAGGATTTAAGCAGGGGACAGATGTAACCATATTAGGGAGCCTGGAAGATAAATCTCTTGAAGTCTTGTGGCAGACATGATCATTACTTCGTTTACATAGATGAAATATTACTAGTTTCAATTAACAGTTGCTGTTGTCTGTATTTGGGATCTTTCCCCTTCAGATGGTCATTAAAACCTGTTGTAAATTATTGTGTTTGTGCTACTTCTATACATAAATCACACAGGCATCCCAGCATCTCCATTCTTTGTGGAAAATGTGTAGATAGATATTTATACAACATAAAAAGCAGTGTTTGCTTTCTACTGAGCAGTTTACAAGTACTGTCTCTAATGACATACTGTCTCCTGTGATGCACAGGGGTACCAGGAAAGAAGAAAAAGGAGGACTTCTGTATTCAAACTATGTGCTGCCAATTCGTTCTTTGCCTCGAGCTTCCTTCCCAGTACTACCAGCATTGTCTCAGTCACAAACAGCTTCTCTTAGGGCTCCAACATAAAGCATGTTTCTGATTTTTGTACATCTGGAGTGTAGGAAGGCAACACAGTAAAGAAAAGTGTTCTCTTCCCGTGAAGAAATACGTAGGTTGAGAGTGAGGAAATAACGTTATCTGTGTGCAGCTTCCTCACAACTGAGACATGTGGAAGAACCTTTGTTGACCTTGGGAAAAAAATGTTATACAGATGTAAAGTCCCTTTAAAGTGTGTGTGTGTATATACACAGTTTATTTACATATGTATATTTATTTAGATATTTGTATGTATGTTTTGGTGAATTCAGAAGCTGTTGCTTGGATACACTCTTTAAAAACTTGTGATCTTAAAAACATTAAGAAAAACCCAGAACCAATACAGACTGCTATTATGTTGTTATAATTCCAACTCATCCCTTCATTCATTATTCGTGGAACTGAGAAACAAGTAGACATGTACACCTAGGGAGGTGTCCCAGCATTAATCACAACAACTTCAGGAGCAAATATTAGCACATCAGTTGAATGTACTGAATTCAGAGCAGCAGTGATGCCTGTATCCACTCTTCTGGACAGCATTCTTGGGATTATTTTCTTTCTCCAGCTCTAAACATGTAGGGTGTCTAGTGTCTATTTGAAGCAGATTTTTGGACATTTTTGTCTATTATTAGAATATTTTTTTATGCTTAGCTTCAAGTTTAACTGACCCAACTGAAAATCCCGTTTTGTTATGATTGAAGCAGGAAGCTCATCCTCCTTATTAAAGGGTAGAAGATATTATGTGTGTATAATGTCTTAAGCATAAACATCCTCCAAAAGGAAAGAGGAAGATGGTGATAGTTACAGCAATGTTATATGTGTCTGATTCTGACTCCTGTTTTACCTATAATGAAGGTAAGGACACTACAAAGAATCACAGATTTAAAAAAATATAGGAATATGTAAGTGTAAATGTCACAGACTACTTACTCTATTAGAACGTGGATATTAATTGCACAATGTAAAGCACTGCATTTAAAAATGTATAGGTAAGCACTCCAAAATGAGAAAAAAAAATGAAATTAAGGTGGCAGGTACTGCAACTGTGCTGTGATGCAGTCTTGAGATAAGATTACACAGTTTCAACAGCAATAACAAATTTATTCTCATAAACTGACAATTAAATTATTTTACATCTCTTTAGTGTCTCTCACCCTGATGTACTGTGTGAATTAAATGCAGCTTAGACTCACAGAATAACTTAGTCGAAGAGTAAGAATAGAAACTAGCATATAGAGGTTATATATTCTCATTCCTTAGAGAACTAGATGGTTTAGCAGTTATGCAGCTGGGGCAGCTCATATTAAACTGATTTTAACTAATGACTTTTTATGATAACTGCTTCTAGATTCAAGCAATGTTAGAAGAAGTTTACTTAGTGCCAAGTAATTAGTAATTAATGAAGTGCTAACTAGGTGCCAAAACGTAAGCTATACTCCTTCAAATCATTAGTTACCAAACAAGATTAAGAAGTATCTTTTCTGCAGCACTCAGGAAGCTTGGCTAAAAGGCAACAAAATTAATTTGATTTTATATTAATGCATGGTTTTAATCCCAGAGCTTTGTATGCAGTATGACATATTCTATCATAATCAAATACTATTCCTCTTTTTTCTTTAAAATTTTTAGAGCCATTTGTATTGTAATCTATACAAGGAAAGCTGATTACATTGAAGTAACTTGATTTTATTATTTACTTAAAATTCTTTTGCCGTTTTCTGTTAATGAAACTATCATAAACAGTGGCTGTACTCTGATGGCATTTTTATAGCCTTAGATTTTACAAGAGCAAGTGCTTCAGATTGCAGTCTCAACATTTTAGTACAGCTGTTCCTGCAAACATACTGTGGTTTATGCATGAAAGCACACACATTTTATATTGCCTAATGGAAAAATGTTTCTCATCTGTGAAATTAGAAATATATATGGATAAATTTCCATCCTCTCAGTCAGTAGATGAAGATGCAAGTTGTTGCTTTCAAAAGGAAATGTTATATCCTATATAGTTTGAGGGGTTTCTATGCACAGGGAAGCTAGTTACACTCTTGCAGAAAAGCATAGCTGCTTTGTTGGGCACTGAATTATACAAGTAATCATTGCTAATAAAACTGGGCTAAGTATGTCTGAAAAATAGCTTCTGAGATCCATAGTAAATAATTATTCAGAAGAATATTATCTGCAGCATGGCTAGACAAATACCATCTCTAAACTTCTCCTCTCAGGTCAGAGTGGTAATGACAAGTTTGATGCCCGGTGGGCTGTAAGACTTTTCAGCCATGTTTGCTTGGAATGGTTCACGTAACAGTGTTTGTGCAAGTTCAACCCTCGGCACCCATTCCCTCGCTTTCTGCCAGCCACAAGTGACAGCAGTTTCCTGTTTCTTTTGACAGCAGCTTTCTTCATTATAACCAACTATTTTGCCATATATTTTCATCTAGTCATTTCCTCTCTTTTTGATGCTTCCTGTGATTTGAATATGTAACAGCACAGCTGCAATATTCAGCTAATAATTAATTGTAAATGCAACATTTAGTATAAGGGGGAAATCTGTACCTATAAAATAATAACAAACATCAGCTATGTGTAGGCAACTGAATATTGGAAGGTGGTATCTTGGAAAAGATTTTGGAATCACGGGCGGAAAGCAACTAAACATGGAGCTCTAGGGTAAAACTGTGACATTTCAGCGCTTCAGTGGAATTGGGCATTTCAGTTTCACCATCTAACAAACATTCTCCTTCACGCTCATTCTTTAAGGGTCTTTTTCATATGAAATGATGGCAAGACAGCCAACATTTTCTGCTTTTCTCCTTTTCATATCTTGGCATGTTGCATGCTTAACTGCATTCATATATTGAGAAGAGATTTCTACTGACCTGGGATGCCTGAGTATTTCTTAAACTATTACCTTTGTTTTAGACCCTTCTACAAAGTATTACCACTGATGACTGTTTATCAATATTGAATGTCACTACATTGTCTCCCTACACAGTTAGGTCACTCATAGTGTCTTCACAATCTGCCACACAATTGTAATTGTGTCCCCTCTACAAATACTGTCTCATTCTCTACAGCCCTTTTTGTAGATTATTGTTAAGGGTATTTATAAAAGAACATTAAAACCACCTTACTGTTTTGGATTATCACCATGATTGCAAAGAACTAAGTTTTCTCCTGTTTCATCTCTCTTAGGTTTTGGTCCATGAAATTGCATCTTCCTCACAACCCACTATGTAATTTTTCTGGAAGCATTTAACCAGTATATTGTAAAGTGTCTTTCAAAATTTGTCACCTAAATCCTATATCCACCACTTAAACTAATGCTGAGAGGCTTGTTTTATGAAATAGCTTGTCTCCTGCTTTAGTGAAGAACATCCTACCAAAAGACCTACTTTTGCACCCCCCTCCTAAGGTGTCTTTACTTCCTTTTTATTTCTCTTCTTCCTATAGTATTTTCTTATTTATGTGATAAAAGATGTGGTTCCAAATCTGGTGGTTCAGAATGAGTTGGACAACATGTCAGCATACCGTGGTAAAACAAAACCAACCAACCAAAAGCACCCAAAAACAACTAACAAGCAAAACCAAACCAAACTGGAACAACACCCCCCAAAAAAGTAAAGATTGTTCTCTTTATAGGCAAAAATCTTTATTAAAACTGTACCTAAAAGTAATGTGTTTCTGCTTTACTGTCAAACTTGTGCCTACAGTTTCTCAAATCCTTCCTGCTTTATTTCACTCTCATGGTTTTAAAAGCTGGTACCATCTTTCCAAACTGCTGCACTCATTTAATCTGGGCCTCTCAAATATGCTCTGGATCTTGGTGCCTATATTATTACCAGACTGCAACTCCATTAAAAATCTGTCACCATACATAACAGGTGGCTATATATTGCATTAAAAATACATAGCAGGTGGCTATACATTGGATGGCAGCAATGAATTATCCAGTACATGGACTAATTACTGACTCCATCTCCCAAGGACGTGAAGGAAGCTGTAACTATTTAATTCCATGATAGAGTGAAAACAAGTTAATTCACAAGTTAATGACATTAGGTATTGTTTGCAAAGCATTCTAGATTTGTATAAATGCTAGCTATTAATTATTGTAATAACTCACTCGGGCTGGAGCCTCCCTGGCAGGGGTATAAATGGAAAAGTGGTTGATGCCAAGTCCTGCCTCTGTGACAGCACCACTGCCAACTCTTGTGACTTTATGGCAGTTCTTGCAAAATCTGATGGTTTTCTGAGAGCTTTTAGTCCTGAAATGTTGCACACACCTTGAAGCCTTTCGTTCCTCCTGTAAGCTAGTAACTTCCCAACTACTGCGGGAGCAGACAACATCTAGACAAGTCCTTGCACTGCGTTCCTTCTCCGTGAATAGGTTTCTTAGCAATATAATATTTATTTGGGTTGATTTTCTTTTGAGCCAGTCCGTTTCCTTGTCCCAATTGTCTTTCCTATAAAGGGGGGCCGCTCATCGTTCTGCGCCCCCGATCCCTGCTTGTTTTCCCCGGCGGTGCATGCAAGCGCTCGGACGGCGGCGGGCAAGGGGGAAGCGGCGACGGCGGCGGTGGTCCGGCGGCCGATGAAGGCACCGAGACACCCCGATGAGGGGGCCGCAGCCCACCAAGGAGGCAGCACCGCGCCCTGACGGGAGGGCGCGAAGGGCGGGGACGCTCATTTCAGAGCGAGCACGACCCACTCGCGCGCCAGGCCACCCCCCCCCCCCGCTCCATCGCTACGGCAACCCGCGCGGGCGTGGGGCACGCCCCGTCCCGCAGCGCGCGCGCGGGGAGGGCGAAGGAGAAGGCGCGCGCCCGGGCAGCTGTGGCCGGCGCTTGCGCAGTCCGCGAGCGGCGCTGGCGCTCCGCCACGCGGGAGGAGGCGGGCGTCTCTGCGCGCATGAGCGGGTGGCGGCGGGCGCCCGCGGCCCCCCCTCGTGTGTATGTGTGTGAGTGTGTGTGAGTGCGTGAGTGAGTGTGTGCGCGTGTGTGGCGGCGCGGCCGCCTGCCCCGCACCGGCGCGGCCCGGAGGCGGCGAAGCGACTGACGCCGTCGGAGGGGGGGCTCGGCAGCTCCTCCAGCAGCCGAAGCGGCTTCCCCCGTCCTCGCCCGCCCCCGCTCATCCATCCCCTCTCGCTCTCAGGTGAGCAGGGCTGTCGCGGGAAGGAGGAGGAGGGAGCTGCGCGGCCGGCACCCGCCTCCGCGGGGAGCCGCGGCGGGGCTTATTGTCCGGCTCCTCGGAGGAGGAGAGAAAGGAGGCTTAACCCTGGCTCGCACGCCGGGCCTCGAAGGGCTGCCGGACGGGGATTGGAGGCGCGCGGTCCCCTCCCAGATCCGGGGAGGGTCCCGGCCCCCACCCATCACCCCGCCGCGGGCCGGCTCCTCACGGAGCCGCGCTCCCCGCCGCCCACCTGTCGCCTGACTCATACGGGCGCTGCGGGGGGCGGCGGCTGAGGAGGCTGGTAACGGGGCGCCGTTGCCCCCCCCGGCGGCTCGCCAGCGCCCTCTCCCCTGTTAATGTGTGCGGGGTCTGTGGGTGTGCGTGTGTTGGATGGACGGCGATGCCTGGGGCCCCCGGACAAGATGGAGGGATGAGTGGCTGTGGAGCGAGCACAGAGCGCCTCTCCAGTCGTTTACTCCCACCCCCGCCCCGCTACCTGCGTGAGGGGCCGGAGAGCAGGTTGTGGCCTGGTAGGAGGGAGAGGGGAAGGTACCCGTTGTCCTCCCCCTTTGCTATCCAGAGAGGCCCCGGGGGAGTAGCCGCAGCCTGGCTGAGGGAGTTGTGTGTGTGGATTGGCAGAGCCGAGCGGGTCACTGGGCCCTGCGCCGCGGTGGGGCCTGGGGGACGCCGGGGCGGAGCGGGGTGGTGCGGTGGCTGGGACAGTGAGATACCGCTGTCGGGTCAGCCCTTCCCAGGGGGCTGAGGCACATTCCCCTGCAGTGGGGCCGGGATACAGTGACATGAGGTATAGGGCAGAACGACCTCGGCCCGGAGTGGGAGGGGTCTTCGGGGTATCAACACGATAGAGCGTTTCTTTTTATATAAACAAGGTAAGCTTAGAGCACCGAGAGTGCGTTGCCTTCCACTAGACAGGGATCTGCTTCAGTGGGTGGCCAAATAGGTTCTGTTTATTTGACATAGGGAGTGTTTCTTTTCTGGCAACTGATGCTGGAAAAGCAATTATATAGATACATTTTAAACCAAGATGAGTGGTGATGATAGTTTGAAGTAACTTGTTCCTCTATTTTTAATAGCAGTTACAGGCCTGGTAAAATTCTGTAGGTAGGTTTATCACTTTGAGAGAGCCTGACACTGACAAAAGGTGCCTTTGCACGAGTCTTAGTCCCGCCCCCCGACCCCTTCTGTTCCTGTGCTAAACTAAGGGGTTTTGCTGTCACAGATAGTGTGCAGAGATGGGAGGCTATTTCTTTTCAAATGGGATAGGTGGATAAGCAGGTAATCAAATGTTTTGTAGTCCTGTAGTTTTTGAGTTTCTCTCAATACAGGAAAATGTCAGAGAATGCACAAGGATTATTATTTTTACTTTTTTTTTTTTTTCCATATTGCTACCTGCCTCTGAAACTGACTTGATTTTAGTAGTACTGTGGTGGTGGTTTGTTTCAAAAAATGGGCTTAAGTTTTGCATTAAACAGTGATTTGAGACCTTTTTTGATATATAGACCTATTGTGGGTTTTAGTGGTTGTGTGTGTTTTTGTTTAATGAACTTCAACTTACTAGCTGTGTTTTTTAAAATCGTTATTATGCCTTAGCAGGCCATTAGAAATAGTATATGGATCAAAGGTTGAAAGCTCCTGATACTGTTGTATTATCTTCATGTAAATGTTTTAATTTTTCACTTTCTTAAAACAGCATCAAATACAGAACAGCGAGGAGGAGAAAAACATATTGTTTCTCAGAGCTTTCTCTTGGCACCATATCTGAGGTTTTTTAAGTATTATTGCAAGGTGTAGTAGCTGTGATAATCGAGCCAGAGGACTTCCACAGACATGAGTTGTACTGGCTTGGACCCCGCTTCTTTGAATTGATATGATCCACACGGGTGCCAAAACTACTTGAGTGGATTGGTACCATCAAGTACCACAATGTAACATAGTACAGAAGTTGATAATAGCTTGTGAACTGTACTAGCGGTTGCACCTCTGATTATTCTCAAAAATACTTCATGTTTCATAGAATCATAGAATTGTCAGTGTTGGAAGGGACCTTAAAGATCATTTTTTGTATAAATAATTACACTTTCATTTATATTTGTTATTTGTGGTTTTTTTCTCTTTTTTTAAATTATTTTTTAAGGGAAATCTCTTGTAGAAGCAAAGCTATTACCGCTTTGTACAACCTCTGTGCATTCCTGCATGTGGGTTGTCTGCAGTCTTGCTTGGAAGTTTGCTTAAGCTAGGTCACTTATATTGAAAGAGTGCCCTCTGGTGACATCTGTATTTAGAGTTTGGACTGTATGTAAAGAACCACTTTTGCTAGTCTCAAATTAAATATTCCTTCCAATGCGCCTGGAGATTTTTTTTCTGTACTGAAATGCTAGTGTGGCATGGCTGAGATGGGGGGTGAACAGTCTCTTGCAAATATGTGTGGAAGATGTACGGCAGTGCCTTGGAGTCTATTAACTCCCTTGTGAAATATTCTACCTTGTAATGTATTTTGCTGGATTTTAATGAGAAATGTTTGATTCCTCAGTCTAATGGAGAAAAAAAAAAAAAACGAACACCACAAACCCAACAACCTTCTTCATGAGGTTATCTTGTTTATTGTCAGTTTGTTTTCCCTCTGAAACCTGCATTTATGTAGAATTTTTGGAGAAGTCTTTTTCCTTCCAGACTTGTATTTTGCTCGTGACTGTATAGATTCAAAATCCCAATGTTTAGATATTTTAGTGATCTTGATGCTGCTCAGCACCAGTGAGCAAGAATAAAGATAAAGGGCTAACTCTTCTTAACTTCAGTTACTTGTGTGAACTTTGGCTTTATAATTGGCTGTGTTTATAATAAATGTCTTTAAGGCTTCAGAAAGCTAATGATGTTTTAGCGTGTTCTACTTGTCGTGTCTTTGAATATTAGAAGATTTGACTTTATAAGGACACAGCTCCATTTTAAACAGTTTCTTCCCCTATTTTTTTTTTTTTTTACTGAGTTTAAGGAATAATCTTTTCCTTTATATTTGCTTGTAGCTGAGTCATTTGTGCTCCTTCTTTATTCAGTAAGTAAAGCTGAGTTGAAAACTTCCTGTAAGGGTAGGGAGCATAATTGGTTGCATTTTGTCAAAATGTAAGACATCAGAGACGTGGTAGACTTCTGATTTCAGTGTTGTTTTACAGCCCTTGTTAGAAACTGTACTTAAAAATGCATTTTCAAAATAACGAGAAAGCATTTCTCAAATAATCGTTACATTTAAATACCTGGAATTGCTGCAGTAGAAATAACCTTTTTAATATTTCTGCATAGTATTTATTGCATAAACAGAAGCTTTGTGGGCTTCATGTTTTGTCTGTTTATGAACTAATTACCTTAAAAGAATGCTGAAGCAAGCGAGTCTTAATGTTACAGTTGGGTGTTTTAAGTAGGTGCTCTGCATACTCAGTCCCATAGAACATGCGGATTTATTACTGCAACTCTTTACAAAGTTACTTAAATGCCTCATAGGACCCCAGGGAAAATGGCACTGGAATCCTTACTGTGAGCAAGCTAGTACCACCCACTATTGTGCTGAGCAGAAAAGGGACCTCTGAAATCAGAGCTGGAGCAAGGCAGTTGTGGGGTGTCAGATAGAAGGCCTAGTCCAGTGAGTGGATTGAGCTGGTGACAACAGCTCTGTGCAGCTGTGCAGCAGTAGGGAGCAGCTGTGTAAAGCAGAGAAGGGGGGAGGGGGGGAAAGGAGAGGGTGGCCCAAAATCACAGAAGAGGAGGATGTGTTCAGCAGCAGGGTATGTTCTGAACATAGGAGCTTCTTGCTGTGACTTTCAAAAGTTAAGTGTGGTGTAAATGATGGTCATTGAACCTGCTTGCCGGCTGAAGAAGAGGGAGACTGTTTCCTGTCTGTGACTCAGTTTATAGGAGAGTTTGATTGACCCATTCACTGAATCTCAGACTACAATAAAATAAAATACTGCGCAATCCAGTGGGCCAGTACTAAGTATTTTAATATACAGTGTTTGTCACATGTATAAAAGGTTAATATTTATTCTCTAGAGCTCACTGTTCGTCAGTGTGCCACTCTCAAGTACGCTCACAGCTATTTTTCTCTAAACTCCCTACAGGCTTCCAGATGGGTTGTAGGCTGTCTAATGGCACAAATGGTGGCTTCATTCTCAAGGTATCTCCAGGGGTTTAAAGGTTCTCAGAATTCTTGCCATCCCAGCCTGATTGTCTGTGTAACTTTTTTTCCATGACTGTAACTTCAGTGCAAAAAAGTGACAGCCTCCTTACTTACCGTGTGCCTTTCCTTAAGGAAGGATAGGATTCTCTTTTCCTTCCCCTGCCTGTGTTGTGTTAGAGTCCCAACTACAAGACTGACAGTTAAGGTATAACTGCAGGACGATAATGCTGGGGAAAAAGAAGCTGTGTACCTTGCAGGTCCCAGAAGCTTTGCCATTGTTTCTGTAGGGCTGCACTCATCAGGCTGTGTTTTGGCTCTTTGTGAGTGTATCAACAAGTCAAAGTTTCCTGCCCCAGAAAATCTGTGCTGTGTGCTGCAGTGCTCCTCGGTGCGTGACACCGAGAGGCTTGCATGCTGCTTGGACAGAATAGGAAGAAACACTGTTGTCGGCCCCTTGTATAAATCATACGTGTAGTTTAAAAACCTGCTCATTTGGTAAAGAACTGCCTCATTTGGTAAAGATGGAGCATGTAACATGGCAGTCGATTTGATGCCAAATTTGAGAGAGCAGTGCATCTGGTGCTGCTTGGTAATTAAATGGATGCCCTCCCTTTTTTCCTCTTGGAGGTAGATATTCTTTGTAGTCACCTCCAGTAGGGTTTAATCTTGGTGAAAACTCTTAAGAATAGTTATTTATTCTGTTTCTTTGAGGTGTCAAGACTTGTGACCCGTTCTATGCCTGTTTCAGAATTTGATTTATATGTGTACATCCAAAGACATTTCATAGGCTGTGTAAGCTTTAGGTTGCAAGTGAACTGGGAGAGGCATGTGCCTGCCCTGTTTTCTCTGGTTTATCTGTGGAGACTCTAAGTCTCTCCCATATATTGCAAGTGTGACCACAACAATTCATGTAGCTCAGTGTCTCATCAGCATGTAGTTGAGATGTGAATGTGGATTAGAACAAGCTGGCTGAAGTTCAATCCAGATAAAATATACATGATGATGTGGATGTAATTATCAGCCTTCCTAATTGAAGGAGTGCATTTGCCATTAGGTAGAAGTGTTAGTGCCCTCTGGTGAATTGAGTTTATTAGTTGTTGTTCCTAGCAATCATACTGAAACAGAAAAATCAGTTTCTTTAAATCTTTGACTAGAAGATTGAGACCTCCTAACCTGATTATAGCTGACTAGAGTTTGTCTGGTTTTAGATCATTATAGCAGTTTCTAGTGCAAATAATGAAATAATCTGCAGTCCTCTGCCAGAAAGTGGTCAGCCTGATTTAGTAATTTCTTGGAGGTCGTGAATCTCTTAATTTATACTGCTTGTACTGTATATCCATATGCTGTTTGAGCGCTGAAGCACTTGGAGTGTCAGAGGAGAAATGTATAATGGGGGTTGCAAAGCAAAAGCTTGAGATACGCCAACTGCGTATCTGACACAGCTCTGCTTTAAAGCAATTTGGAGGCAAAATGTGGTGTGGATGATTTTGCTGGCTTTGGAGCTGTCTCGGTAGGAGTCAGTGGTACTGATGCTTTGGGATGTGGATGTGTTACGTCTTTTTTGCTTTAATGGAGCTGTGGTATTGGCAGCAATCAATTAAGTCTGAAGCAACCTAGTGCTGGCTATCAACTCTCTGAGCATTTAGTAGTATGGCATTAAAAGCAGTTTGATCTGCACCTCCCTCCTTATTCATTAAGGGACAGCTTTGAGACTATGGAATTTGCTCTCTGCATTGAGATGGGCTCAGATTGATCCTGCTAGGGAAGAAGAATATTGATCTTTTTGAAAAGTTGAAGGTGTATTTCTTAGGTAATAGAACTGGCAGTGATCCTGAAGAAGTGATCTTAATGCAGTTTGTAAATTGAATTGCTTTTATCTCATTATTAAGGTGCCCAGGGTTTGGGATAATTGTCTCAACTATAGTATTATATTTTCATTTAGATTTAGAATAAGTGGAATACTGTCACAGATTGACTGGAGTTGGACCAATAAGTGAATAAACAGGACTTGTACAAAGCACACTTTCTGCTGTGATACAGCCTTTTCTGATTAATGTACCGGCAGGCAGAAGTCTCCAGGGAAAAGCTGAAATTCTCAATTTACCAAGTTTTTCCTTTGTAAACTTCATGTATGAATTTATAGCTGAAGATGCCTGTAAGTACAGGTGGACTTTGCTTGCTAGCTCCATGTAAAACTCAAATTTATCAACTCTTTAAAAGCTTGTATTTTTAAGTCTACCTTTTCTAGTGCCAAATTGGTGGCTTGACCTAATTGCTGTTAAGTTCTGCTACTTGCTTGATAGAGTTGGGGTCCTCCCCAGTTGTAACTAATGTAAATTTGTTTGTAATTGCATTAAGTTGTGACCCCATGTGCTGTGAGGTAGCTTATTTATTGACTGCTCCTCAGTTCCCACACTGTTAGGGCAGAAATACTAGCAGAGTGAACTGCATCAAGGAACTTACCCAGCTAAGAAATTGAGCGCTTTTTAATTTTTTTTCCTTGCCTTATTTTTCAGTTTGATAATTGCCCTGAACTATTTATTTTTCAACCATACAAAATCTTGCTCTGATGTCATGGCAGAGAAAGGATTGAAAAAAAGCCATGAGTGGTGGAGATGACTGGCAAGTACATCATCAGAGTTCCAGTAAACTGGCCAAAATCAATTAAGTGGATCAGTTGTCCCTTTAGCTGTAGCTGAGCTTGTGGAGTGCTGGTTTCTGGTGTTAAAAGCACAAGCTCAACTCTATCTTGAATCCCTAGCTGGGTTATCAAGTCTGGGAATTTGGGAAAAATTTCTTAGCTTCAGATTTCATGCAGAAATATTTGAAACATTATAGGATCCTTGTGACGTTTCTGATAAATCCTTTTGCAGAGAGCTAAACTTAACAGCATTGCATCTTTTACAGTAGGCTGGTGAGGTGAGTTGGGAATGATGATGGTGTTACTGGGATCTTGGTAGCACAGCCATTTGTCTGATCAAGCAAAGACTAATCCAGAAGCCTGTGAAGTATTTTGCCTGTGAGGCATCTGCCATCAGCCTACTTACGTGAAGTGTTAGAATGCTGGTAGCATTGTGTAGTTTTAGGTGTGCATTTTAGATTTCAAAATGCACATAAAATGTTGAACTGCTAAGTCTATAAGAGAAAAAATGGTCCAGAGGTTTGGACTACTCTCCCTTTCACATAAAAGCATCACTGTTTTGTGCCATCACTAATCAGTAACTCTAACAATCATGGGGTGTATTGATAAAGCATACGGTGAAGTGGATGACTCAGTCATTCTATTTCCACTCCTACTCTGTCATATACTGAACTTTCTCTTTGTGGTTAAAAGGCACCTGAACTGTGCTGTTCTTGCTAGCAAGTCCAGACCACTCTGCCAACAGCCTTGTCTTTGATTACCAGCCAGTTTTCCCATGTGCTTTATTGGTAAGTATACCTGAGTAGTGGCAGCTATCTCATTTATTTTTAGAATAGTAGCTGTGTACTTTTGGATTGAACACTTTGTTTGGGCATTAGTTGTCAGGCTTGTCTGGTAATTACCATTAAGTAATTTTGATACTCTTATTGATCAGACTTATGCCAGCAGGCATTTTGAAAAGGAATAATACATAAGGAGAGTAGAATTTGTTGAGTTCAGTCCTTCCTTGTAGTTGAGGTGATCTTAAAGTATTTTCAGGAATGCAAAATTACTGAAGGCTTCAAGTGGTGTGTGGTTTTTTGTTTGTGTTTTGTTTTTGTTTTGTTTTGTGGGTTTTGTTTTTGTTTGTTTGTTTGGGTTTTTGGTTTTTTGTTTGTTGTTTTTTGTTTGTTTGTTTTGTTTTGTTTTCTTTTGTTTTTTTGGAGCTGCACACTAACCCTGTGCTGCTGAGAAGTGGTGGACAGTGAGCAGCCTGAAACTTGAGCTGTTTGTTAGGACAGATAAAACCTGGCCCTTGAAGGTCTGCCTTAAGATAGCATAAATATTACCTAGGTTTTATTAGGTTAAGAAGGCTTTGTTCTTGTTGCTGTTTAATAGGCTATGTGTGGATGGTGTCAGGTGTGCAGTTTCTAATGAAACTGCTTTCCATTTTATTTATATGATAATAGCAAACGTCACTCTGTAGGAGAAATACTTTTGCTACTTCCTGTTAGAAAAGTGCTTGGCCAGCCAACCTTTGCTGGTTGATTGTCTTATTAATGCTATGTGATTTCTCTTAATCCTTCTGTGTTTGTTTTTTTTCTCCTCCAAGTCTTGGCCTATTTTGGATTTATTTTGAACAGATTTTGCCAAATAATTCTTTGATAATAGATTTTTGTATTCTTGGTGATATAGAATCATATGCCTTGCTAAACGTGCTTCTTTTCTTTACTAGTGGGCAACAACTTTCTGATCCAGTGTAGGGTATGGCATTTCCATTCACGACGATAGATAATTTTTAATGGTATTTTAAACAAGTACATATTGTTTTATGTTGGACAAGGTCTTCATTACAAATGTTCCAAAGGTAATAGTACCAAATCTACTTGCAGTAAGAAACTAGGATTCTTTGCATAGTTATTTTAAAACCCTTGTGTAGGTCTAGCTATGCTGGCAGAGTTAACGTTGTGGAAGTTTTTCAGTTCTACTGGCAAGATCTATTCAAGTGTTCAAAGTGTCCACCTAGAATACTTTTAAGGGATTTGAGAGGAATTTGTTAACAAAATTTTAGTCAGGAAATCAATTAAACAAAAGTGCTATTAAAAGTGGAAAAACTGCTTTTGAGACACAGTATTTCTTTACCTTTGAAGAACGGCAGCTATTCATAAGCAGATTGTGTGCTTTAGGACCTCCTTGCAGATAGCACTTCCTCAATGTCTGCATGTAATGGCTTGCCCTTGTACTTAATTAGCCTGCTGACTTTTTTTTTTTTTTTTTTTAATGTGGATAGGTTCTGTGTGATCACGGAACTGAAGCAGGATTTCATGCCATGACTTGTGTTTAATACTTCAGAAAAGTCAGTCTTGACTCTTCTGAAGTTGTCAGTGGCAGAAAGACTTCTCCATAGGACCTAGTTAATGTTCCAGATAAGGTAATTTAACTTCTCTTAAAAGAAGTTTTTATACAAATCTGTGTATAAACTCGCCTTCAGGGACTTCCATTTCTTAAAGAGAGATGTCTTAAAAACTCTGCTAGAGACCAGCAATCAGAACTGCTCTAGTTTCTTCTCTTTTTGCTAACAAATGCTGTATGACTAGGAGAGAGAATAGAATTACCTGCCTATTTGTTGTTACGTGATCCCAGATTATTTTTTGTATGTACAATGGAAAGTTTTAAAGTATTTAAGGTGACATTATCTCAAGGCATCTAGAGAAATTTACCAAACATCTTGGTGGTTGTTTTTATGTGTTGTTGTTCTTTTATGGTGGTTTTTTTGTTTGTTTGTTTGTTTGTTTGTTTTTTTTCCTGTGAAATTGTGTGCCATTCAGATTGATTGGATAGCTTTTGGGAGAAAACTGAAA